>JAPUBQ010000004.1:17119813-17128426 GCA_035578125.1 Mellilla xanthometata | reverse complement strand
TTTTTCTCGCCAGTCCCAAACTTCATCTGCGTACGCTGCTCGTTCAGTCGGCTGTACCCCCTGGTTTCTTGGTGGTGCTGGATAGCGCTGTTGAAGACGCATCGAGCAGCATTTTTCCCGGAATTTTCCCGCCCCTGGGGGCGGAGAAAACCGGGAAAAAGTCCCCGACCACGCTCCACGTGCACCAAGTTCCAGCAGTGCTGGAGACCAGCTACTACCGTATCCGCAAGTACGGCGCGACGAGGAGCAGAACCCCGTTTTCAGAATTGAAATCCCACCAACCGTCACAAAGAAAAGACGGAAACAAAATTGAGGTATTTTTCAAAATTCATATCTCGAAAACAAAAGCGACAAGGCCCCCCTTTTTTGGGTTCAAAAAATAGAAGGCTTCAAGACCTATAAAATAGTGAAAACCGCATCCGCGCGCGATCAACGGTCGCGGAGATACAGCATTTTCTGTGAAGATCGACCGTTGACCTATTTACGTCGACGCAATAGCGAGTGGGCCGCCCCAGTAGGCGGGTGACGTCACGGCCGACCGCCCTACCACGCCCACCGATCAAGCTGAGACCTGTGCAACGACCTACATCTAGCTGTGGAACTATAGTTGCCGCCTGACGATCTCAGCGATCAGGATACCGGAAGTGGACCAGCTGGTTCGAGGTGTGACGTCGCGTGACTGAGTGGTTGGCACCAGCGCACAACCAAAACCTTATAGTGAAATCTGTAGTGTTTTGAGTTTTAGGTCTTCTAATATTTACGTGCAATAATTAGTATTGTAATTGTAATTGGTATTTTAAAATCTTTTAAAAACTTTTTGTTACATATATATATAATATATCAACAGACGGTATAAATTACGCTTAACATAATACAGAAATTCCCGTGTCAATCGAACTTATAGTTTACGAGAAATAAGCGTTAAAAGTTAAGCGTAATAACGTAATAATATCATTAACGGGACCGGCGCTCGCGCGCGAACAAAAGGCGGCCACATTCCACAACCGGCTTCCGCGTGACGTCACGGCCGAGCCCCAGTTACTATAGCGGGTCACGGTCAAGGTCGGGCTTCTATATCTCAGCCATTTCTAGAGATACAGACCTCGCGTTTTCGACACTGGACTCAGAATCATTGCGCCTCTCAGGACGAGATATAGGGCCCGCCCTTCTCCCCTCACCCCGCAAATTTAGAAAGCCCGTAACTCGGGAACGGGGGGCCCGATTTGTTCCGGGCTTTCACATATAAACTCGTTACCAGACACCTAACCTGTAATTACTTAGGTCAGGGATCTTATTATGATAGTTAAGTTAATTTAATTTAATTTAATTTTAAAAATTGTATAAATATTTTGTTATTATAATACTTTGATTATTAATAGTTAATTGTTAACTTGCAAGCCGACGGAGCACTGGCCGAGGTGTATGTCCGAAGTCCTGGGTTGCTCGCTGCTGCTCCTCTCCACCTGGAACAGAAAATAAACTATTATCTAAGTAACAAATATAACTAGCGAATACTCACCTTCCGACGGGCACTGCGTCACGTGCGAAGTCTGCACTGGACCTGGAACATAGATAGTACATACAATTAAAACAAGTGCCCAATATTTCAAACAAAACCGGCCATTAAAAATTTTTGTATGAAATTAACATCATTGGAGAGAAAAAATTACGCTTATCTTCGCAAAGAAAATCCCATCTCAATCGGACTAATAGATAATGAGATATTAGCAGTAGAAGTTAAGCGTAATAACCCCGAGATAACAATAGAACAATAGAAACCGCATTCCACAGCCGGAACTAGTCCCACGGCCAAGGTTACATACGTCATACTGTTGCGAGCCGGGCCACAGATTAGCCGCTAGCTAGTACTGCGGAGTCAGGGTGGATATGTTTGGGGGCTTATATCTCGGCCAAATATTGAGATAGAACTTCGCGTTTTCACTAGAGGACTTAAAATCCGTGCGCCTCTTAGGCCGAGCTATAAAAACCCACTCCTCCCCCTCACCCCGCAATTTTTGACGAGCTTTAATTCGGAAACGGGACTCCCTATTTGTATCCGGGTTTATTAGTATTATAAGTATTAGTTCTATATTAAGTATATGACAGGCGCCATATACACGCCTCTTAAAATAGTATAAACACTTATTGCACTGTAACTTGCAAGGCGACGGAGTACTGACCGTGGTGTACGTCTGAAGTTCCGGGCTGCTCGCTGCTGCTCCTCTCCACCTGGAACAGAAAATAATCTATTATCTAAGTAACAAATATAACTAGTGAGCACTCACCTTCCGACGGGGCACTGCATCACGTACTAAGTCTGCACTGGATCTGGAAAATAGATAGTACATATAATAAAATAAGTAGTAATAAGAATTGCTTATACAGTAAAATAACAAATCCTGTACAATTATACAGCACTAGCTGCAGTGCAAACAGGTGTAAGCTAAGGTTGGCATAGGCACAATATTTGACAGGCGCCTTTTACACGCCAAAAGTTAATATACAACTTGACCTGCCTGTGATACCTTACCTGTGCGCCAGTGATACTTGCAAGCTGTTCCACTTGTACTCTTAAATATAAGTTGTAGCAGTCACCGGGGAGCGGCCGGAGTCCCGTGTCGCCGTCGGCAGTCGCGGATACCGGACACGAACTATCGTTAGTGATACTGCACCCGGCGCCGTCTCCCGCCGCGCGCCGCTAACTGCTGCACCTGTAAACAAAGATACATTAACAAACAGTAACAAAAAATATTAATTATAATTATTATATTAGGAATTAGTTAGTAGATATTGACAATACCTGTCCGCTGAGCAAAATAATTAAAATAATTGTATAGCGTTGACATCCTACCGTGTAACATCCACATAACGTGGCCCGGGATACCGGTGTGCCACTCGCTATCAGATAGCGCATGATAAAGTTTTCTTCGTGAGAACCACTTTTTACCATTTTATCATCGACAGTAGGTTTATTGACCTACTTATTGACACGGTTTATTGACCGCATAGTTAGTAAGAAGACACGGAAGGATGTTCCACACGCCAAAGACCAGTAAGCCCGCTGAGGCCCGCCAAACATCGCAGGACGAAGGGGCGGGTCCGTCAGGCGCCCAACAGAAAACTGACGGAGGAGTGAGGAGAAGTATAGGCGAGTGGGAATCCGGCCAACCACGGAAGAGCGTCTCTCCCCGTCTCAGAAGACCTTCACGGTGAGCCCGCCGGGACCGCGGCCGGCGACTACGCGGCAGCCGCCCACCGCGGCCGCGACCGCCTCACCGCCTGCAGTGAGCCGCCCGGCCCGACCAGCCGACGGTTCTCCAAAGAAGATCGTCTCGCTCGTGGCGCCGAAGGACCAAGCAGGTCACCGCCACCAAGGCACAGACGGACACGGTGGGCAGTCCACCCATACCCACCAAGTTCGCCGACCGGACCGCAGAGGCGAAGAGCTGCCTGACCAGGATCAAGACGAGTCTCGGCAAATCTGGGAAACATAAAGCGAGAAATTAAAAGCGACGTCCAGCTGGCGGCTGAGCGCCTTTATCAGCTTGTAAGGAGCTTGACGCGGTAAAAGGCCAAGCCAGAACCGCAACCACATCTACAACCGTGCAGCGCGATCCACCTGCTGCAAGTAAAGAGTGTCCGTGGGAACGAGAAGAGAGCAGGCTACTGAAGGCGCTGAGTGACCACAGCAAGTTGATAGAGGATAGTTGCAGGAAAATAGAGAAGGCAAAAACAGGAATAGGAAAAGAGGAAAAGATAATAATGGAAAGGATAGACGCATGCAGCACACTAGTGAAAGAAAATAGTGGGAAAATGAAAGAAATAAAGGAAGCTATGGAAAAGCAGACCGGACTCCTGGACGCGACCACCTACGCGAGTGTGGCGGCGGGCCGAGCGGCGGCGTCCGCCCCCGCGCGGGCCGCGCTGCACTCGGTGGTGGTCACGTCCAAGAATGATAAGGAAACAGGGGATGAGGTTCTAGGAAGGATTCGCAGGGTGGTAAATGCGAAAGAGGGAGGAGTCTCGATTGAAAGGATAAGGAAGGCTAGAGATTCCAAGGTGATCATGGCATGCAGAACAGAAAGTGAAAGGCAAAAGTTAAAGGACAAATTGACGAAGGCGGAAGACCTTAACGTGGAAGAGGTAAAAAATAAGGATCCCCTGCTCATATTCAGGAGCGTCCTCCACTACAACAGCGACGAAGAGGTGTTGAGGGCGCTCCGGAATCAGAACCGGGGTATCTTCGAGGAGATCACCAAGGAAGATGACCGCTGCCAGATCGCCTATAAAAAGCGAACGAGGAATCCGCACGCCAGCCACATTGTTATGAGGGTCTCACCAAAATTATGGAAGGCCATGGTCGCGGCCGAGACAGTGCATATCGACCTACAGCGAGTGAAAGTGGAAGATCACTCCCCACTAGTACAGTGCTCGCTCTGTCTCGGCTACGGCCACGGTAGGCGCTTCTGCAAGGAAACCTTGGAGAAGTGCAGCCATTGTGGAGGACCTCATACCAAGGCAAAGTGCGCGGAATGGCTCGCCGACGTTCCGCCGTCCTGCTGTAACTGCTTGCAAGCTAAACTCAGCGGGGCGGATCACAACGCTTTTAGTGCAGAGTGCCCAATTAGGCGTAAGTGGGACGCCTTAGCAAGAACCACCGTGGCGTACTGCTAAGGTGGTTCCAGGCACAAATACTGCAGTGGGCGGAGCGAGGCCATATCTTGTGGCACAAGCAAATCTCCGTAGAAAACGATTGGCAACGGATGAGATTATGCTAGAGGCAACTAACAAGAATATGGCCTTCGTTCTGCTCCAGGAGCCGTACGTCGGGAGCGTGGGTCGAATGAAGGACTATGGGGGAGCGCGCGTCTATCAGTGCGGAAAACCGGATAAGGGACCTTCCAAGACCGCAATAGTGGTATTGGACCCGGAACTGAACGTAGTTCAGTACCCAGATCTCACCACCCCAAACATCACCGTGGTGAAGATCGGAACAAAGACCTGGGAGATCCTCGCCGTGTCCCTTTACTTCGAGCCGCACCCCGAACCAGTCGAGCCTTACCTAGAACAGCTGAGTACGATTAAAAACAAGATTAACTTACCTACAATAATGGCGGGCGATGTTAACGCAAAAAGCACGTGGTGGGGCAGTGACGAGGTAAACTCTCGAGGAGAAATCGTGGCAGGAGAGCTGGAAGACATGAACATGCACGTGTTAAACACCAATACCATACCGACTTACTACGACGTTCGGGGAGGGAAGGTGTACTCCAGCTTCGTCGACGTGACGGCCTGCACGGTGGACCTGCTGGACCTGGTGGACGGCTGGACTCTTGACGAAGGCATGACGAGCTCGGACCACAACACGATTATATTCAAAATTAATAAAACTAGAAGCAAAGGAATTAAAATAGAGAGAACTACGAGAATATTTAACAGTAAGAAAGCTAACTGGAACCTTTTTCACACGGAATTGGCCCAGTCAGCGGAAGAAAAAGAAATGAACAGTAAAGAGATTGAAAAAATAGATAACAAAATAGAACTAGAGCATAAAATAAATACATATATAGACATAGTTAAAAAAGCATGCAACTCAACACTACCTAAACTTAACAAAAAACAAAAAGTTAACTTACCGTGGTGGTCCGAAGAGCTCGCTGCGTTGAAGAGAGAAGTCGCCACCAGGAAACGCAGGATCCGTTGTGCCGCACCGAGACGCCGCCAGATGGTCATCGACGAGTACCTGAAAACAAAAGAAAGTTATGAGAACCAAGTCAAGACTGCGCAAACCACCAGCTGGAAGGCTTTTTGCGAGAGACAGGACAGGGAAGGAATGTGGACGGGAATTTACAGGATTATCAGGAAGACTGCAAGGCGTGAGGAAGATATGCCCCTTGTTAAAGACGGTGTCACACTTGGGCCCATAGACTCAGCCCGTCTAATAGCCGACACATTCTACCCCCCGGACGATCAATCTACGGACGAGGCTGCTCACATAGAGACCCGGCATGAAGCTGAACAAGTAAATGAGTTGGCTCATGATGAACAACATGATCCACCATTTACCAAAAAGGAGCTTATGGCAGCTGTGAGCAGCTTCAACCCGAACAAAGCCCCGGGGGCGGATGGCTTCACAGCCGACATATGCCAGCATGCTATCACGCAGGACCCAGGAGCTTTCCTATCACTGGCAAACAAATGTCTAGAGATGGGTCACTTTCCCTTGCCATGGAAGCAAGCCACTGTTGTGGTCCTGCGGAAACCTGGCAAGGAAAGCTACACAGAACCCAAATCATACAGACCTATAGGACTGCTGCCAGTGATGGGAAAGATCCTGGAGAAAATGCTGATGGGCAGGGTAAAGTGGCATATTGTCCCGAGGCTCAGCAGGCGTCAGTATGGCTTTATGCCACAAAGGAGCACCGAGGACTCCCTCTATGATCTAGTTGAACACATTCGAGCAAAGCTCCAGCAAAGAAAGCTGTTAGTAATGATATCGCTAGACATAGAGGGAGCATTCGATAGCGCCTGGTGGCCGGCCATACGGACGAGACTGGCTGAAGAAAAATGCCCGGTGAATCTGAGGAGACTCCTCGACAGCTACCTCCAGGAACGAAGTGTCCACGTGAGGTATGGAGGGGAGGAGGTCTCCAAAGATACAACCAAAGGGTGTGTCCAGGGCTCGATTGGCGGACCCATACTCTGGAACCTTCTTCTGGACCCACTGCTCAAGGGCCTAGAGGAAAGGAAAGTATGGTGCCAAGCGTTCGCGGACGATGTAGTCCTGACGGTGGATGGAGACACCGCGCTGGAAATCCAGGGAATCGCGAACTCTGCCCTCGCTTACGTTCGGGAGTGGGGCATCCGAAATAAGTTAAAGTTCGCACCACACAAGACAAGTGCTATGGTGCTGACCAGAAAACTTAAGTACGATGTCCCTCTCCTGAGCATGGGCGGGGTGGAGGTCGCGATTTCCAAGGAGATAAAAATTTTGGGGCTCTGGATAGATGACAAGCTCACGTTCAACACTCACGTGAGTTACGCATGTAAGAAAGCGTTGAACTTGTACAAGCATCTGTCCAGAGCAGCAAAGGCCAGCTGGGGTCTGCACCCTGAAGTAGTTAGGACCATCTACACGGCCGTAGTTGAGCCCGTTGTGATGTACGGGGCAAGCGTGTGGGCGGAAGCCGCCGGGAAAATTGGTGTGCAGAAGCACCTGAACGCCGTTCAACGGGGCTTCGCTCAGAAACTATGCAGAGCTTACCGGACGACGTCTCTAAACTCGGCGCTCATACTGGCCCGACTGCTCCCGCTAGACCTGAGGATCAAGGAAGCGGCCGTCCTGTTTAGAGCAAGGCGAGGAGTAGTACAGCGTGAGTTTGGAGACGTCGAGGTGGAACGGCGAACGGCGTTCAGCGACACGCCACATCCCGCGTCCCATACGGACATACAATTCATGTGCCTGGAAGACCAGGAACAAGTGAGTACGCACAGTGGCCAGGCAGTCCAAATTTATACGGACGGCAGCAAAATTGACGGGAAGGTTGGAGCGGCATTGTCTCTGTGGAGCAATGCCGCCGAAGTCTTTTCCCAAAAATTTAAGCTGTCGTCCCACTGCACGGTCTTCCAGGCGGAATTGTTGGCCATATGTAAGGCGACCGAAGTGGCTTTGAAGCGCCCAGAGAGCAGCTTCGGAGTTTTTAGCGACTCCAGGTCTTCGTTGCAGACCATCGCCGATTCCACCGCTCTCCACCCCCTCGCAGTCCAGATACGCAAAAACTTGAAAAAATGCACCGAACTACAGAAAAAAGTGGATTTTTTCTGGATAAAGGCACATGCTGGACTCGAAGGGAATGAGAGAGCGGATGAATTGGCGAAGGATGCAGCGTTGAAGACTAAAACCAGACCTCAATACGACGGGTGCCCGGTTTCATTCATAAAGCGTCAGATCCGGATGGGGACGCTTGAGGAGTGGAACCGGAGGTACCTGACTGGTGAAACGGCTGCGGTCACTAAATTATTCTTCCCGAATGCAAAAGGGGCATATCACATAGTCAATAAAATATCAATCGACAGTCTCCTTACGCAGCTGATAACCGGACACGGAGGGCTCTCAGCATATCTACATCGCTTTAAATGTAAACAGAGCCCAGCCTGCATATGCGAGCCTGATAAGCAAGAAGATGTACCGCATATCATAATTGAATGCCCAGCCCATGGACGAGATAGATTTGATACCGAGCAGCTTATGGAGATAGATATCACAGCAGAAAATATTGGAGCGATAATAATGCCGGATAGGAACAAGCGGCCGATATTTTTAAAATACTGCCTAAAAATAATGCAAATAGTCACGCACAGAAATAGATAAACAAGTAGTTGCTGAACTTATATATTGAAATATATAAATATCAGCAATATAATATAACAAAAGAAGCAAACAAGAAATCGATGATAAAATGGTAGAAATTTAGGTTATCAATAGCTGTTTGCTCTGTGCGTTAAACGCGTTACTACACGCGAGTGGCGCCCAGGCGCTCCATAGACCACGTTACAAATTAATTCGTAGATATTAGAAAAAACTGTAAGATAAGACAAGACAATATTGTAACA
>JAPUBQ010000004.1:17112313-17117313 GCA_035578125.1 Mellilla xanthometata | reverse complement strand
GACTTGAACGCTGCACGCTCAGTCGCTGTGACTACCTGGTTTTTTGGTAGCGTTCGATAGCGCTGCTGAAAACCTTTCTTGTGACACCATCCACGGATTTTTCCGACCTCTGGGGGCGGAGAAAATCCGGAAAAACCTGAAACCACGTGCCACGTGGTCCAGCTTCCAGCAGTGCTGGAGACGGGCTGCTGCCATCACCGGAGAGGCGTCATAGCGGGAAGCTTTCCACCGTTTTCCGAGTGGAAATCGGATCAGCGGCTGCGGAGAAACAGCGAGTTGAAAAAATCAAAGATTTTCAAAAAATCCTATCTCCGTGGGGAAATCTGCAAGCCCCCCTTTTTTCGACATCGCTGGATAGAGCTTCTGGAGACCTATCTTCCGACACCACACACGGATTTTTCCGGTTCCTGGTGTCGAAGAAAACTTGGAAAAACCGCAGACCACGTGACACGTGGTCCAGGTTCCAGCAGTGCTGGAAACCAGCTGCTGGCATATCCAGAAGGGAATTACGGCGAGGACCCCAAAACCGTTTTCAGCACCAAAATCCGAGCAGCGGTTGTGAAGATACGGAGCTCCAAATCTCCTCACCACTTCTTCCCTGTTTGAGGAGATCCTGAGGGAACACCAGCGGGATTCTGAAGACTCCAGCTACCATACAAGAAAGAAGACTTCAACCCCTGCAGGCTGACATCTTCAAATAGTGCGTAGCTCTAAAATTGGATTTTATACGAATTTTTCAAAACATCACCGACCGTTGACCTACTTACGTGGACGTTATAGAGAGTGGGCCGCCCCAGTGACGTCACGGCCAACCGGTAGGTGACTTTGAAAAATTCGTATAAATTCAACGGGAGGTCATATTGAGGCGGGGTTTTCGGGATAGGGTCTCAAATCACTGGCACAACCCGATTACCACCATTGCAAAAATCGTGACAAGTGGCCGGCCCTAGTGTCAAATCGGATGGGTGCTTGTATCTCGGCCAAAAATTAAGATAAGAAAGTCGCGTTTTCACCTTTCTATTAGTTTCCCCAGCGCCTATTTGGCCGAGTTATAAGCACTCACCCACCATCCCCCCGCACCCCTCAAATTTTGGATAACTTGAGTAGCCATAGCTCCGGCTACGCGGGTGCGATTGTAGTGGGACCTTCACCTTTGGATAGGTCTCTGTTCTGCTGACCTGCAAATTGTATATTATATAGATGTATACATATATAAATTTGTAAAATAGTAATTTTAAACATAAAAGTAAAAATACTTACCGCGGCGAGCGCCTGGAGTCCTGTGCTGCTGCTGGGTCGCTTCACCTGGAAGTGAACTCTATAACAGACACCGTAACTAGTGTGTACTTACCATCCGCACCCGGCACCGCCCGCCTCCCGCCGCTCACCGCCTACACCTGCACCTGAAATAAAAATAAACAAGAAATTTAAAATTGTTAAATAACCCTTAACCACGAGCTATTATAGCCCAGAATTTTAATTAGGTTAGACAAACTCTACTCGCGTAGTAAATTTAGAACTACACGTAGAGAACTAGTAGAATAAGTAAATATATTTTATAGTTTTTGACTCGTTTGTAATTAATGTACATTGTTTGACCGGCGCTCTTTACACGCCAAAACAAGACAAAACTGTAATTGTAAGAACTGCGCCATCAAATACTTACTGTAAATTGAGAAACTGAAGTATACTTACTAAGTGTAATACAAACTGCGGAGTGCGGCCGGAGCCCCCGCGTTGCCGTCGAGAGTCGCTCCACCTGTAACAAGACAAATATAAATTCCTATATAGTTACCTACCGGCTCCCGGCACCGCCACCTCCCGCCGCCCGCCGCAGTCAACTGCACCTGAAACAGAGAAATATATATATTAGTAACATTTTGTGACGACGCGCTACGATTAAGTGGTGAAATTAGCTCAGCTCTATCTTTTTAATATATTGACTTATCGACGCCTTCTACACGTCGATTCATTAGTATTATACGACGCCTTATACACGTCAAAAACGTTTGATTGACGTATCCTACCCCAACCGAGGGCCTATTTAAAATGTTTGGTATAAGGACCCCCGAGCCGAGGCAGCCGGCTGCCGCCAAGAAGTCCGCAAAGCTGCAGGGAGAGGCAGGGGCGGAGAAAGGAGAGTCATCCAGCAAGGTGCGCCTGAGTGTCGGAGAAATCGAAGCCCGGGCGTCGGTGTCACCCGCTCTTCCGTACAGGTGCGCGAGCCAGCCAGAGGGTCAGACCGCGGCTGGCCCAGTTCGACCTGGCACGGGCACCGGTACTGGCCTGCCTCCAGCGGTAGGGAAGAACACACTGCGTGTGGAGAGGACGCCGCCGGCGGCTATAACAAACGCTGACAAGTCTCCCAAGCAGATGCCAAAATACCTAAACAGAACGACGGAGGCCAAAGCTTGCTTAACAAAGGCAAAGAACCATCTCGCCAGTAGCCGGAACCTCAAAGGCGAGATAAAGTCTGCTATACAAGAGGCCGTAGAGAGGCTTTACATACTTGTAAAGGAGGCTGAAGACGAAAAGCCTGCGGCTCCCGCACCTAAAGAAATAGTCAGAGAAGCAAAGAAAAATGATGAATTGGAAGAAAGTATGAAGAAGAGGCTAGAAGAGCATGAGAAGAGGCTTAAAGAACACATAGGGGAAATGGAAAAGTTAACCGGCATGTTGAAGTCCCAGCAGGATATGATGATGGAGAACCGTGGTACCTATGCCAGCGTGGCAGCGAGTTCGCCAAGAAGGCCACAACTAGAGGCTACCGCGATGCACTCCATCATCATAGCCTCGAAAGACGATCAGGAAACGGGAGACCAAGTATTTGAGAGGATAAGGAAGGTTGTGAATGCGAAGGAGGAAGGAGTTAGAATAGATAGGATAAGGAAGGCCAAAGATAAAAAAGTTATAGTGGGGTGCAGGAGTCGGGAAGAAATAAAGAAAGTGAGAGAAAGCATAGCCGAGAGGGAGAAGCAGCTAAACGTGGAAGAGATAACAAACAAGGACCCGCTCATCATACTCTACGGTGTCCTGCAAAACAACTCGGATGACGACATTGTAAAGGCTCTCCGATCGCAAAACAAACACATCCTTAAGGAAGTAAGAGAGGATGACGACCGTATCGAGGTTCGCTACAGACGACGAGCCAGAAACCCTCTTACTTCACACGTTGTCATCAAAGTCTCCCCCCGCATATGGCAATGCCTCACCTCCGCCGGGGCTGTGCACGTTGACATGCAGAGGGTCAGAGTCGCCGACCAGTCCCCTCTAGTTCAGTGCTCGCGCTGCCTAGGGTACGGACATGGAAGGCGATTCTGCACCGAAGCAATCGACGTGTGTAGCCACTGTGGAGGCGCGCACCTTCGGGCGGACTGTCCTGAGTGGCTCACTGACTCCCCCCCATCCTGTATAAATTGCATAAAAGCAAAAAATGGCCGGGCTGACCATAACGCTTTCAGCAGTGAGTGTACGGTGAGGCGCAAGTGGGATGCACTTGCGAGGTCCACCGTTGCTTACTGCTGAGGGCGTCCCGTGCAAGATTATACAGGCTAACCTGCAGAAGAAAAGCCTGGCGACGGACGAAGCTTTCATAGCCGCAGGAGAACGAAAAGTCGCAGCTATTCTTCTTCAGGAGCCTTATGTCGGAGCACGGAAGAGATTGAGGGCGTACCCAGGTGCCAGAGTGTTCCAGAGTGAGAACCAGGGAGACGGGATGGTGAAAGCGGCCATTGCTGTTCTCGATCACACAATCGACGTGGTGCAATACCCAGACCTCACCACCAACAATATTGCGGTTGTGGGATTGAGAACAGTAGCGTGGCACATCACACTCATCTCAATATACTTCGAGGATACCCAGCCCCTGGAACCCTATCTCGAGCATCTGAGAAGCATCGCACTCAAACTAGGAACGAAAAATGTGATCCTGGGAGGAGATGCAAACTCGTGGAACACCTGGTGGGGTAGCGTCGAAACCAGGCCTAGAGGGGAAGAGATGCTCTCTGCTCTGGACGAACTGGGACTGCATCTGCTAAATGACAATGACTCTGCATCGCCCACTTTCGACACTATAAGAGGCACAAAAAGGTACTCCAGTCATGTAGACATAACCGCGTGCTCGTCGGGTCTTCTTCCCTTGGTAGAGGGCTGGAAAATCGAAGAAAATCTCACGAGCTCGGACCACAATGGCATTACATTTCACATACTGCTCACAAAATCAAAAGGCACACACATCACACGCACAACCCGACTCTACAACACACGCAAAGCAAATTGGTCTCATTTTCATGAGAAAATGAGCCAATTTAAAGCAGAACACTCACTCACACAAACCACGATACAACACATACAGAACACTCACCAGTTAGAAGAGACACTTGACACATACATACAAATCATCACACAAACATGCACTGACACTCTACAAAAAAAGACAAACACACAAACACTTACCATGCCATGGTGGACCGAGGAACTCGAAGAGATGAAACGGGAAGTCACTACCAGGAAGAAGAGGATCCGATGCGCAGCGCCGGTGCGACGACACGTGGTTGTACAGCAGTACCTGAAAAAGAAAGAAGAGTATGAATTAGCAGCGTGGAGGGCGAGGATCACGAGTTGGAAGGAGTTCTGTGGGAAACAGGATAGGGAAAGCGTCTGGGGGGGGATCTACAGGGTTATAAGTAGGACAAAAGGAAGGGAAGAGGACATGCCGCTCCAGGTTGGAGGAAAAACGCTAGATGCTAAAGACTCCGTGGAACTCCTAGCTAAAACGTTTTACCCGGAGGACGACGTAGCGAACGACAACCTGGAACATATCCAAATTAGAGCCAAGGCAGAAATAGTGAACGACGGTAGACAAGATGGCCTTGACGATCCACCGTTCACACAAGCAGAGCTCAAAGCGGCGATTGACTCTTTCAACCCTAAAAAGGCACCAGGAGCAGATGGCTTCACCGCCGACATATGTAGAGAAGCGGTTAACAACGACACCCCAT
>JAPUBQ010000004.1:17022313-17107313 GCA_035578125.1 Mellilla xanthometata | reverse complement strand
GTGACGTCACTTGACTGAGTGGCTGGCACCGGTGTTCGAAAAATTGCTGTGGCAGAATCATTAGTGTTTTTGACTATAAGTATTTATGTGCGACTGTTAGATAATTATAAGTTTGACTGTTAGATTATTATAAGTGGCGGGCCTATTTTCATACAAAAATTTCTGTTCGTTTGTAATATGTATTTTATATTTACAGACAGAGTAAATTTTGCTTAACATCACACAAAAAACCCCGTTAAAATCAAAGCTGTAGTTTACGAGTAATAAGCGATCAAAGTTAAGCGTTATAACATAAATAACGGGACCGGCGCTTGCGCGTGAACAATAGGCCGCATTCCATAGCCGCGCCTCCCGCGTGACGTCACGGCCGAGCCCTCGGTTACTATAGCGGGCCACGGTCAAGGTCGGGCTTCTATATCTCAGCCATTTATAGAGATACAGGCCTCGGGTTTTCGGCACTGGACTCAGAATCTTTGCGCCTCTCAGGACGAGATATAAAAGCCCGCCCTTCTCCCCTCACCCCGCAAATTTTGACAGCCCGTAACTCGGGAACGGGGGGTCCGACTTCTTCCGGGCTTTTACCTTTAGACACGTTACCAACTAGGAAACTAGTTTTCATTTAGGTTAAACACCTAATTAAGATTTTTAATTTTATTCTAAAAAATTTAGTTATTATAATAGTTAAAAATTGTACTGACAGGCGCCATATACACGCCATATAAAATATTTGTAAACGTAAACTGCATTGTATGTTGTAAGGCGACAGAGTGCTGGCCGTGGTGTGAGTCTGAAGTCCCGGGCTGCTCGCTGCTGCTCCTCTCCACCTGGAACAGAAAATAAACATTTAAGTTATCAACATAGATGTGAGCACTCACTTTCCGACGAGCACTGCGACAGGTACGAAGTTTGCACTGGATCTGGATCTGGATCTGAAACAAAATATATAAATAATAGAAATAGTTTTAATAAGAAATGTATAGACAGTAAAATAGAACCAATTTAAGATAGTTAAAACATTAGTAGCTGTCGTGCAACGGGTGAAAGTTAAGGTTGACAGAGGCACAACAGACAGGCGCCTTTTACACGCCAAACGGAAATACTTTATTGACCTGCCTACACTGCCTTACCTGTTCGCCTGTGGCACCTGTAAGCTGCTCACCTTCTCACCGTAAAATTGTAGCAGTTGCCGGAGAGCGGCCGGAGTCCCGTGTCGTCGCTGAGATCCGCGGATACCGCGCGCGAGCAATTGTTGGTGATACTCCCTGCACCTGGCGCCGTCTCCCGCCGCGCACCGCTAACTGCTGCACCTGTAAACAAAATAACATACATAAATGCAAATTATACCTAGAATTAGTTAAATTAAATAGACGTATTGTATAAATATCGACAATTCCTGTCCGCTGGGCAAAAAGAAATTGTATTAAGTTGACATCTTCCTGTGTATAACATTTACATAACGTGGCCCGTGTTATCGGACGCCGCTCGCTACAGGACTAGTTTTCCCTACGAGAAAATCTGTACCACTTCACTATCGACTTTAGGTTTATTGACCTACACTAACGTAACAAGGTTTATTGACCGCATAGATAGTAAGTTAGCAACTAAATAGACACACGGGAAGATGTTTCACACACCGAAGTCCAGTAAGCCCGCTGAGGCCCGCCAAACATCGCAGGACGAAAGGGCGGGCCCGTCCGGAGTGCGGAAGAGTATAGGCGAGTGGGAATCCGGCCAGCCACGGAAGAGCGTCTCCCCGTCCCAGAAGACCTTCACGGTGAGCCCGCCGGGACCGCGGCCGGCGACTACGCGGCAGCCGCCCGCCGCGGCCGCGACCGCCTCACCGCCTGCAGTGAGCCGCCCGGCGCGACCGGCCGACGCTTCTCCCAAGAGGATCACCTCGCTCGCGGCGCCGAAGACGAGACAGGTCACCGCCACCAAGGCGCAGACGGACACGGTGGGCAGTCCTCCTATACCCACCAAGTTCGCCGACAGGACCGCAGAGGCGAAGAGCTGTCTCGTCAGGATCAAAACGAGTCTCGGCAAATCTGGAAATATAAAGAGGGAGATTAAAAGCGAAGTCCAGCTTGCGGCCGAGCGCCTCTATCAGCTTGTAAAAGAGCTTGACGAGGCAAAAGGGCAAGCTATTACGGAAACCGCGCAGCGCGTACCACCTGCTGCTAGCAAGAAAAGCGAACTCGAACTCGAGCGACAAGAGAGCAGGTTGCTGAGGGCGCTGAGCGACCATAGCAAGCTGATGGAGGACAGCTGTAAAAGATTGGAGAAGGCAGGAGAAAAAGCAGAAGGAGGGAAGGAAGAAAAACTAATATTAGAAAGGATAGAGGAGCATTGTACACTAATAAAAGAAAATAGTGGAAAAATAGAAGCTTTCAAGGAAACAATGGAAAAGCAGGTCGGGCTCTTGGGCTCGACGACCTACGCGACTGTAACAGCGGGCCGCGCGCCGGCCACTGGGCCCGCGCGGGCCGCGCTGCACTCGGTAGCCGTCGCCGCCATAAGCGTAGATGAGACTGCGGAACACGTTTTGAATAGAATAAGGAACGTAGTGAACGCTAAAGAAGGAGGATTTACAGTGGAAAGGATTAGAAAGGCCAAAGATGGGAAAGTTATTATAGGCTGTAGATCTAGCGAAGAACGGAGGAAGATAAAGGAGAGACTCGAAACCGCGCCAGATCTGAAAGTTGAAAACATAAAAAACAAAAATCCCCTCGTCATTCTCAAAAATGTGCTGCAGTACAGCACAAGTAATGACGAGGAGACTATTAAAGCTCTCAGAAACCAAAATGTGGATTTCTTCAGGGATCTGGACGCGGAAAATTCGAAGGTCGAGGTTGCCTTCAAAAAGCGCACGAGGAGCCAGCTCACCCATCATGTCGTGCTGAGGGTCTCCACAGTGCTGTGGCAGCGCATGACGTCAGCCGGTGCAGCGCACATTGACCTCCAGCGGGTTAAGGTCGAAGACCAATCCCCGCTGGTTCAATGCTCGCGCTGCCTCGGCTACGGGCATGGTCGCCGCTTCTGTACGGAAACGGAGGCCAAGTGCAGCCACTGTGGAGGCCCCCACATGAAGGATAAGTGTGAGTACTGGCTGGCTGGAGACACCCCGACGTGCTGTAATTGCTTAAAAGCAAAAATCGATGGAACCGAGCATAGCGCCTTCAGCCCCGAATGCACAGTGCGAATAAAGTGGGAGGCACTGGCACGCGCGGCTGTTGCGTACTGCTGAGGATGGACCAAAGCTTATAAGCAGCACAAAATCTCCTTCGGCCCTTGCACACAACACAAATAAACAGGAATATGCAACGGAAAGAGGCAGATGGTCAAATCAGATGGCTGAAAAAGCAAAAGGCAGAAGGCATGATGGGCATGACTCACCGCTTGCTAAAGGGAAGCCGGAAACTACTGCTAGTTGTATATGCCCTGCTCAGAAAATCCAGAACTATGAGAAATCAAACAAACTTAAGGTCAATAATCCAAATCTTTTTTCAAAAATCAATAAATATTTTAGTAAAATTAAACTCAAAATATATTTTATAAAACGAAATAAAGTACGCAAGTTGCTAAATTCTTCTAAATTAAAAATCAGAGTTCTATGCAAAAAGTGGTTAAAAAGGTAGTAAATAAGCAGATACATAATTATATGTTGAACACTATATTGAGCTATAGAGGCATCAACATAGATATAATAAGAGTTAAAAGCAAAATTAAGATAAAAGTACAGAACAAAGTATCTCTTATTAATTCCGAATGTAACTTTCTAAATGTTAAGTCTACTGTAAATTTCGAAAAATAACAAGCTAACATAAAGTAAATAAAAACATAGATAATAGAATATATATATATATATATATAAGTATATACAAATTGTTTCTAGAAGTAAGCTATAGAAAATATAGTAAGCGTGACATTCATATGGTGAACTTTATATTTAATTATATAAGCAACACCAATAAAGTACAAAGTGTAATAGTAAAATAGTAATAAGCAAATAAAGTTAAAAATAGGCAATAAATGATAAGGCTAAATTTGAAAATTCTGTATAAGTGTAAAAATCAAATTGTATTTAGCAAATATAGAAAAATTAAATTGGAAATAATAAGGAAAACACCGAAATCTATTTAAAAGTGTAACAGTAAAATTATAATTATAGTGAAATAAGTAATAACAATATGGAGTTAAAAATTTGTGTTAAAGTGTACGAAAGAAACTGAAAGAAGCAAATAAAGTTTAATTTATAAGTACCGATAAGCAAACCTTGTAAATTCTGTAAAAGAAACAATATGTAAAAACTGTAAATTAGCGTTAAAATAAGATCCTCCTTAAAGTTATAAGAGTATGCGTTCTAAACAATGTTAGAAACATGTAAAATTGTAATTCATGTAGGTAAGACAAATAAATTTCGCTGAATAAAGTTCCTGCCCCCCACAGTAGGAGTAGCTCGCGGGCCTGGACGGTAGCCTTGTGCTAGGTGCTCCAGGACAGGAAAAAAAAAAAAAAAAAAAAAAAAAAAAAAACCTAACCTAACCTAACCTAACCTAACCTAACCTAACCTAACCTAACCTAACCTAACCTAACCTAACCTAACCTAACCTAACCTAACCTAACCTAACCTAACCTAACCTAACCTAACCTAACCTAACCTAACCTAACCTAACCTAACCTAACCTAACCTAACCTAACCTAACCTAACCTAACCTAACCTAACCTAACCTAACCTAACCTAACCTAACCTAACCTAACCTAACCTAACCTAACCTAACCTAACCTAACCTAACCTAACCTAACCTAACCGGGTTTTGTAACTTTTCATTTGACAAAATATATTGCATACAGTCGACTCGGGACCTCGCCTGGACGCGCCTGGAGTGCTCCGCTTTGCTCCTGAAACAGAAAAAACAAAGTTACAAATCAATTTCAAAATTTTCAGTTTTTAAAATTCAACTTTTTCGGCAATAACTTTTCCAAAAGCAGCCCAATTTTCTTCCAAATTGTTTTGTAAGGTGCGCAGGGCTTGCGCGCACCCCTTTAAATCGTTTATTTCATTCGTTTCATACGAATTTTTTACACGCAATAGCAAAAAACTCATTTCATCGACGATTTTTGCCCCGCCCACCCACCCTTTAGTGGTAAGGGGTATAAATGACGTCATATTATTAGTGGTTAAATCGACTCTGTAGGTCACGAGCTTACAGAATCTGTAAATAATTTAGGTTTGGTTAGGATAGTTCAAATGTTATAGGGCCCTTTACACCCTATAACTCAACTTAAAATACTGTGATAATTTTTAATTAATATTTATTGACATTATTTATACTTTTTGACATTTTTTATACTATTTGACATTTATTATTTATTGATTTTTAATTTAGGTACTATTGTACAATTAAGTTTAGTTTTAGTTTAGTGTTAGTTGATTTTATACCCCGACATGTTTCACACGCCAAAAACCATGAAACCGGCAGCCAACCGCAATATTCCCCTATCCGGATCGACAATTGGGAGTGATGAGCTTGCCTCGACAAGCGTCAGGCGCAGCATCGGTGAGTGGGAGACCGGCAAGCCGGACCGCACCCGAGCCAGCCCGACGCTTGCCAGGAAATCGCCTGGGACGGCTCCCGTGACTCTGACCCCGACTTCTTTAACGCAGTCGGCAAAGATAACGGGAAGTCCCTCTCAGCCTTGCAACTCCAAGTTGTCGGCCCGGAGAGCGGAGGCCAAGACACTGCTTGCCACGGGCAAGCAGTATATTACAAGCTCGAGAAATCTGAAGACAGATATAAAAAACGGTGTTGTGAGCGTCCTTGACCGTCTCTACCAAATTATAAAGGAAACGGAGCCCGCCTCTTCCGCTTCTGATAAAGTGCCTGCCAAACCGTCGTCCACCCAAGCAACAAAACTTGGGAAAGGCGATCAGAGCCTGGTGGAGAGGATGCTGGGAGAGCACATGACGCTGCTGAGGGAGAACTCCGAGCTGGCCAGGCAGCTCAAGGAGACCCTCACCAGCGCCCAGTCCACCCAGTTCTCTGAAGCTCACGCACAGTCACAAACCGAGAGCATGGAAGTGCTCTTGGGTGAAGTGCGTGAGCTCCGCCAGGTTACTGAAAGCCGGACATATGCCAGCGTGGCGGCGGGAGCAGCTGACTTGTCGGAACCAGCTCGCCCCCAGCAGAGTGCAATGCACTCTGTTATTGTCAGGTCGAAAGACGACCAAGACACGGGCGATCTGGTTCTGAACAAGATCAGGAAGGCAGTAAATGCGAAAGAGGAGGGCATCCGCATTGAAAAATGTAGAAAGGTCAAGGACGCAAAGGTGATAGTCACATGCAGGACGCAGGATGAGAGGCGGAGGGTCAAGGACAGACTGTCGAGGGACGATGAGCTCAGCGTCGAAGACATCCAGAACAAGGACCCGCTCGTTGTAGTTCGGAACGTTCTGAACTACAACAGCGACGACCAAATCCTTAGGGCTCTTCGATGCCAGAACAAATCGCTCTTCGGCAGTCTGACCAAGGACGAAGACCGCCTCGAAATCGCGTACAAGAAACGTGCACGGAACGAGCACACGAGTCATTTGGTGATGAGGGTTTCGCCGAAGTTGTGGCAGGCCATGACCGCAGCCGGGGCAGTGCACATAGACATGCAGAGGGTGAAAGTGGAGGACCAATCCCCACTAGTCCAATGCTCGCACTGCCTCGGTTTCGGTCATGGTAAGCGCTTCTGCAAGGCAGACAACTTGTGCTGTAGCCACTGTACGGAACCCCATCTCAAAGCGGACTGCCCGAACCTGCACGAGTACGCGATGTGCGTAAACTGCGTCCTTGCAAATGAGAGTGACACCAGGCACAACTCTTTTAGCGATAAGTGTCCGATCAGGGCTAAGTGGGATGCCTTGGCCAGGGCGTCCGTGGCTTATTGCTAAGGATGCCCTGGTCATTCCAGCTGCTATCACGCACTATGCGATGGAAGCCGATTCACGAGAACAGAAGGTAAGCTTTTCTTGTCCCGTAACTGAGATACTCAAACTTAGACAGCCTGCAAAAATATACGTCTCAACAATCAAAAGCACAATCGGGACAGATTTCATGGAGAAATCAACCCTATTGCGGCTCAAAATTAATTTTTCGGTTATTTATTATTTTCGGTTACAAAAGTCCATTGACAAGATTCAATCGGGAAAAATTTCATGGGAAATTTACCATATTGATGAGTCTGGACGCACCAAAATTTAGTTTAAAAATTTTCAAATTGTATTTTTCGAATCCTTTGATGCAGAATGTCTAAGTTTGAGGATCAAAGATGGGCGCAAGAACAAATAAGATGCTTACCTTCCAATCCTGTTTCTCGTAGAGG
This sequence comes from Mellilla xanthometata, assembly GCA_035578125.1. Lineage (NCBI taxonomy): Eukaryota > Metazoa > Arthropoda > Insecta > Lepidoptera > Geometridae > Mellilla > Mellilla xanthometata. The sequence goes on along the minus strand of JAPUBQ010000004.1, from coordinate 17,099,945 downwards.
CTACACACCATCGCAGCAACGTGCGATACTCAGCCTGGCAGAACACAAAGCACCTGAAATAAAAAGAGAAAATTAATAGGGCACACAAAACTTCAGTAACAAGGAAGAAAACAAAATGTTTGGTTGGCAAAAATCTGTTGTGAAATTTTTAAAAAGATAAGATACCAGGGATTGCTACAGTTCATAATTAGATAAAGACAATTTTAAGGGATTAAAAGAAATGCTCAATATATATTCACATATATTTTGCATACCCTAAGTAAAAAATATCTTTTAAAATTTAAAGTAATTCATATTAGAGTAGACTTAAAACAAAATAGTAAATTTACATTCAAATAATTAAATCTGTAAAAACATAAATAGCAAACAAGGTCCCGGATCCTCATGTCTGGGGTATTTGGTGGAGGAGGACGGCAAAAAAAAAAAAAAAAAAAAAACCTAACCTAACCTAACCTAACCTAATAACCTAATCTGTCTACCTCGACAAAGATGAAGAGATCGAGCCGTACCTGCAGAGGATTCAGGCATTCAGTGAGAAACTAGCGACCAACGACCTTATCGTCGCCGGTGATACTAATGCCTGGAGCCCTTGGTGGGGAAGCAGAGAGGAAAACGCGAGAGGGAGAGCCCTCAACTCTTTTCTTGGTGAAATGGACCTACAAATTCTCAACACCGGGGACACGCCAACCTACGAGGTCTACAGGGGGGACACACTGTACACGAGCAGAGTAGATGTAACGACGTGCAGTGTGCCTCTCCTGGGGAGGATCGTGGACTGGCGAGTGAACAGAGGTCTCACAACTTCAGACCACAACGCAATAACCTTCACCTTGCGCCTGGGCCTTAAAAGCCTTAAAAGCTTTAGAACCGCTAAGGCCTGTAACCACCCGCATATACAACACCAAGAAGGCAAAGTGGTCAGACTTCTGTTCAAGTTTCAAGACCTTCCTCGAAGAGAAGGGCTTGACACCAAACTCCGTGAGAGAACTGGGAAACCCTGAAGATCTCGAAAATACGATCACCAGCTACACCGAATGTATCCACGAAGCCTGTCAACTCTCCATCCCGAAGGCAGGCGTCAGGAAAGGAAACCCAACTCCTACGTGGTATACCAATACGCTGGCGGATCTCAAGAGAGAGGTCTTAAGGAAAAAAAGAAGAATAAGAAACGCCGCCCCCGATAGAGTCCAAAGAGTAGTAGAAGAATACCAAGTAGCCAGAAAAGAGTACAAGGAGAAAGCCGAAAAAGCCCAAACGGAAGGCTGGAAGGAGTTCTGCACAACGCAAGAAAAAGAGAGTATGTGGGACAAGATCTACAGAGTGATCAGGAAAACTTCGGTAAGGCAGGAGGACATGCTTCTCCGAAATGCCGAAGGGAACACTCTGACCCCACAGCTCTCTGCAGAACTTTTAGCCAGAACTTTCTATCCCGATGATTCGGAGAGCACCGACCAGCCGTGCCACTCCGAACTGAGAGCACGTACAAGAGAGACACCACCAAACCTGTCGGAAGACGACCCATCCTTCTCCTCGGCGGAATTGGAACTTGTGCTGAGAGCGCAAAATCCCAAGAAAGCCCCAGGATCGGATGGGCTCACCTCAGACATTTGCGCAGCAGCCATCCGTTGTCACCGGGAAGTATTTATGGAGATAGCCAATAAGTGCCTGTCTCTAAAGTACTTTCCGAGGCAGTGGAAGGTGGCGCATGTGGTCATCCTGAGGAAACCGGGAAAGACTGATTACACGCACCCTAAGTCTTACCGTCCGATAGGTCTCTTGTCTGTTCTCGGGAAAATCGTCGAAAAACTGCTTGTAGGCCGACTCCAATGGCATCTCCTACCCACCCTGAACCCAAGACAGTACGGCTTCATGCCCCAAAGAGGAACCGAAGACGCCCTCTATGACCTTGTAGACCATATCAAAAAAGGAGTAAACAGCAAGAACATAGTGCTCCTGATCTCCTTGGACATAGAAGGCGCCTTCGATAACGCATGGTGGCCCGCCCTGAAACATCAGTTAGCGAAAAAGAGGTGTCCATCAAACCTCTACGAGATGGTATGCTCATACCTTAATGACCGCAAGATCATCGTCAACTATGCTAGAGCTACATGCGAGAAGGAAACCACGAAAGGATGCGTCCAAGGATCTATCGGCGGACCAACATTCTGGAATGTAATCCTAGACTCGTTGTTGCAAAAGCTGGAAGCAAAGAGAGTATACTGTCAAGCCTTCGCAGACGACGTCGTTCTAGTATTCACAGGCCAATCGAACACCGTAGAACAGGAAGCCAACGAGGCTCTGGAGATGGTTGTGGATTGGGGAAATCGTAATAAACTCAACTTTGCAGCACACAAGACCAGTGCAATGCTGTTCACGAAAAAGTTGAGATACGATACCCCGAACCTCATCATGTCCGGAGTCCAGCTTGGCCTTGTGGAGGAAATGAAGCTCCTCGGACTGGTGATCGATCGAAAGTTCACATTCAAAGCGCACGTGACCGCACAATGTAAAAAGGTGGCGGACATATATAAACAGCTAGCGTGCGCCGCGAAAGTAACATGGGGCTTAAACAACGAAATACGAAGAACGATATATGTCTCAGTGGTGGAACCCATCATGATGTACGCAGCAAGTGTTTGGGCCGAAGCGACCGACCTCGAAATGAACAGGTCACAGCTGAACGCAGTTCAGAGAGGCTTCGCCCAAAAGATCTGCAGGGCGTACCGCACTGTCTCCCTCACATCAGCTCTCGCCCTCTCAGGCCTACTCCCCCTGGACCTCAGAATCCAAGAGGCAGCGACGTTATACAGAGCGAAAAGAAATCTCTCAATCAATTATCTCCCACCGAAAGCGCAGCTCGAACAACCGATCAAACATCTGGATCAGCCACATCCGTCCACACAAATATCAGTGGACTTCGAGCTCATTGAAAGCCCTCTAAAGAACCCAGTCGGACCCCAGATCTATACCGACGGAAGCAAAATAGAGGGCAAAGTAGGTGCCGCTTTGACCCGGTGGGATGACGGTAGAGAGATAACCTTTTCCAAGTTCAAGCTACACTCCGACTGCACGGTATTCCAATCAGAACTTTATGCCCTTAGCCAAGCAACTCAGCTGGTGAGTAACAGCAAAGACCCTGAGGTTAGTATTCTGAGTGATTCAAGATCTTCACTCGAACTGCTGCGAAATCCGAAAACGAGTCACCCACTGGCTAGGGAGATAAAGGGAAACATTGGGAAGATCCGAGCAGAGGGAAGATCTGTTCGCCTGTTCTGGTTGCGAGCGCACGTGGGGACCGCCGGTAACGAAAGAGCTGATGAGCTCGCGAAATCGGCGGCCCTCGCCAGCGCTCCTAGGGACTACGAGCAGATTCCCTTGTCCTATGTCAAACGTAAGATCCGGGAGGAATCGGTCCTGAAATGGCAGGATCGATACGAAACCTCCAGCACTGGAACGGTGACTAAGATGTTCTTGCCAGACGTTACACAGGCGTACCGTCTGACGCGGGCAATCAAACTGACACCGTTCCAAGTGCAAGCTCTGACGGGACACGGAGGTATAGCCGAATATCTGTACACGTTCAAGCTAAAGGATAGTCCAGGTTGTGAATGCGATCCAACCGTACCGGAAACAGTTCTGCATGTGCTCATAGAATGTCCCCGCTTTATTGCCGCTAGGCATGACTTGGAAATGCAAATCGACAGGAAGATCACAGAAAAGGAACTCCGCAACATCCTGGAGGATCCCAAATGTCGAGAACATCTACTGTCTTTCATTGACAAGTCGTTCCGAATAGCGGCAAGAAGAAACAGCACACTCCCCCCTCTTAACACACAACACACAATCAACGCCACTATCTCTGTCCCCGCCGTGAATTCGGAGCCCCGATCTTCTGCCCTTAAAAGCGTAAGCGCAAATCGTTTTCTTGCCTGCGCAGTGGAAGGAAAACCGGGGATACGAATCCGGGGCGTGGCCCTCTTCATGGATAGTACGGAAGAAAGACTCGGAATGAGTTTCTGCAAAGCATGGGGCACCAAGCGGGTTCGTTTGTCACCGGGGCTTGCATGTCTGCTTAACGGGAAAACCACGAAAGTCACCATGAAGCGGAAAACGTATGACGCTCTGCCTGTGACGGAGGTACTTGGACGCCAATTTCGAATGGTGCAATCGAATTGTAAAACGATTGCGCTATTCGAGTGGGCGGACAAATCACCTTTCGAACAGGCGTGCGCACTCCTTACGTCGCTTGGTGAACTCGCAGACGGCAATGCTCGGGTGATAAGCGTCGACGCCATGGCAATCGAATACGATAAAGGAGAAGTCACAGATCGGCTCGGCTGCATAAAAGCCGCTGAACGCCATGAGATCGTAGTCTATGAGAACCGAGGTGAGAACCTCAGTCATCTCAAGGCTCCGAGATCAGGCGGCTTAAGTGCAACCGATAGCTGGGGACACCCTATCCCGAATTCGAGCTCCATGAGTGGCTCCGAAAGAGTACAAAAGCGATTGGCCGATGAAGAAGCTGCGAAGGAAATGAGCGGCAATAGTCCACCGGCCAGTAGCGGGATACTCGCGCTAGTAACACCTTGAGCGCAGCGATGCGAAGTCCATTCCGAAAACAACGTACACCGCCACCAGAACCGACCCCATCAACATCTCAGAGTCAGCAGCCACCGATACGGACGAGAGCCGACAAGGGCCAGGTCAGTCCGCCCCGGTACATCTCTGCCTCGGAGCCAAGAGACCACGCCAAGAACGCATTCCGCGAGTTTCTGGCCGTCACGAGGGCTACAAAACAAGTGCACACGAGAGTCTGCGAGAAAATTCTCGAGGCTTTCAGACTTGGTTTGGAGAACTCGTTGGCGGTTAGGCTCAAGGAAGCAGAAGGAGCCATATACGACAATAGAACGTCCCAGATCATCAAGGGGTCTATGTCAGTAAACCATATGGCAGCGTTCAGTAGCACGAGTGGTTTCGTGGCCCTAGACAGCGGTGCGACGGAGCGAGCTGGAATGCCCAAGTATGCGACACCATCGTATGATCCAATCGTGGTTACCACCCGGTACACCAGGATAATGCTAGACGACAGGATCCTGCAAATGGCGGATGCCATTGAAAGGGGCCACGTCGATGGGCAATCCTGGGACAGCTGGACGGTACCGAAAATACGATGGATCAACGGGGTTCCAGGATGCGGCAAGACAACATGGTTGGTTGGTAATTTCGAGGTTAGCAACGACGCCATCATCACCACAACAACTGAAGCAGCCAAAGACCTGAAGGACAAGTTAGCGCACCGAGTAGGTGACCTGGTGAAAACCAGAGTGCGCACATTATCATCCGTCCTCGTAAATGGTTACAAGAATGAGAGATACGCCCGTCTTTTCCTGGACGAAGCTCTCATGAACCATTTCGGAGCCATAGTCATGGCCTCTCGGCTGTCTGGTGCTGGCGAAATTGTTCTCATCGGAGACATCAACCAGGTCCCTTACATCGATAGAGAGAACCTCTTCGAGTTAAGGTACCAGCGCCCAAACCTGGTGACGAACATCAACCAGGAACTGTTATGCACGCATAGGAACCCAATGGATGTGGCATACGCGATGAGGGAGATATACTCTGGTATATACTCCTCATCGACCCGTGCTCAGTCTCTGGAGCGAAGAAGGTTCACAGACTCGCAGATCCCCAAAGATGCCCCAAACACCCTCTTCCTAGTTCACACACAGGAGGAAAAGGAGGCCCTATCGAACCAGGGTTATGGAACAGCATCCGGATCACGAGTCATGACCATTCACGAAGCGCAGGGATTGACGTACGAGTCGGTCATCGTCGTGAGGACCAAGTCCAAAGGAAAAATCCAAGACAGCGTCTCCCACGCGGTCGTTGCGGTCTCAAGGCACACGAGAAGTTTCGTGTATTATACAGATGATGCAGAGGACGCCATCGGTCGCTTCGTGCGAAGAGCCGTGGCTGCGACACCTCGTATGATCGCGAATTACAACCTCGAAATGGCAATGAAGGACCGGAACATGGCAGTGGCGGAAAAACTAAGAGTGACATTGAGTGAAATGTAAAGATATGTGTGTTAACCATCCTTTTCTCCCCCCTTTTTAAAATTAATTAATTTGAAAAATGTGTAATTAAATTGTATAAATCTTTCCTCTTATTGTAAAAATTATGTGTCAATATGTATAAGAATTTAAATTGTATAAATTAATTAGAAATAGCATTATTCTCCTGTATTTGTTTAAGGCAAATAATTTGTTGCGATAAAATAATAATAAGCTAAGAATTTATGTAAACATGTTAACAAAAAGCATGGACCCAGGTGTCTATGGTGCGTAGTATATAAAAAAAAAAAAAAAAAAAAAAAAAAACCTAACCTAACCTAACCTAACCTAACCTAACCTAACCTAACCTAACCTAACCTAACCTAACCTAACCTAACCTAACCTAACCTAACCTAACCTAACCTAACCTAACCTAACCTAACCTAACCTAACCTAACCTAACCTAACCTAACCTAACCTAACCTAACCTAACCTAACCTAACCTAACCTAACCTAACCTAACCTAACCTAACCTAACCTAACCTAACCTAACCTAACCTAACCTAACCTAACCTAACCTAACCTAACCTAACCTAACCTAACCTAACCTAACCTAACCTAACCTAACCTAACCTAACCTAACCTAACCTAACCTAACCTAACCTAACCTAACCTAACCTAACCTAACCTAACCTAACCTAACCTAACCTAACCTAACCTAACCTAACCTAACCTAACCTAACCTAACCTAACCTAACCTAACCTAACCTAACCTAACCTAACCTAACCTAACCTAACCTAACCTAACCTAACCTAACCTAACCTAACCGTGGCGTGGTCGTCTCGTCTCGTCTCGTCTCGTCTCGTCTCGTCTCGTCTCGTCTCGTCTCGTCTCGTCTCGTCTCGTCTCGTCTCGTCTCGTCTCGTCTCGTCTCGTCTCGTCTCGTCTCGTCTCGTCTCGTCTCGTCTCGTCTCGTCTCGTCTCGTCTCGTCTCGTCTCGTCTCGTCTCGTCTCGTCTCGTCTCGTCTCGTCTCGTCTCGTCTCGTCTCGTCTCGTCTCGTCTCGTCTCGTCTCGTCTCGTCTCGTAGATATATCAGCAACATGGCATGACTTTGTCAAGCTACTTCGCAACTAATTCAACTGGCATAGAATTCATGGGCACACAAATCGAGAGCACACACGATTTCTGTCCCTGCACCCGCGCTCCACAGCTTTACGAAGATTCTTTATTCCAATTTCATACTCCTTCATGTGACTACGGTGCGTAATAATTTTTTTTTTAGATGATAGATAATCAGTAATGTATAATGTTAGGGCTGTCGTACATACAGTAACATAATTATGAAGGCGCTCAGTATGTGTTATTGCGGTGCAACGAGGCAATGCTCAATACGAGTGTCATGCACAGAGCGCCTCACAAACTCCAATTTGTCAAACGCCGACTCTTACTGCGCGTCGTATGCTATGAATTTCATAATCCGACAGGCGCTGAGACCAACAGCGCGTCGAATGCCATGAGTTTCTTAATCCGTCAGGCGCCGAGACTAACTGTGCTTCGTATTGTTGTGTTATAGCTCACAGTCTCAATTTATGTGTAGAGTAGAGTAAGACATATGTTTATGATTTTTTTGCCGCTCGGCGATACAGTCGCGTTAGGAAGCAGCGAGTGCTGTGTCGTGTACATTACTATACCTTCAGGCGCTGGTGCCGGTCGGCGATACAGTCGCGTTAGGAAGCAGCGAGTGCTGTGTCGTGTACATTACTATACCTTCAGGCGCTGGTGCCGGTCGGCGATACAGTCGCGTTAGGAAGCAGCGAGTGCTGTGTCGTGTACATTACTATACCTTCAGGCGCTGGTGCCGCTCGGCGATACAGTCGCGTTAGGAAGCAGCGAGTGCTGTGTCGTGTACATTACTATACCTTCAGGCGCTGGTGCCGCTCGACGATACAGTCGCGTTAGGAAGCAGCGAGTGCTGTGTCGTGTACATTACTATACCTTCAGGCGCTGGTGCCGGTCGGCGATACAGTCGCGTTAGGAAGCAGCGAGTGCTGTGTCGTGTACATTACTATACCTTCAGGCGCTGGTGCCGGTCGGCGATACAGTCGCGTTAGGAAGCAGCGAGTGCTGTGTCGTGTACATTACTATACCTTCAGGCGCTGGTGCCGCTCGGCGATACAGTCGCGTTAGGAAGCAGCGAGTGCTGTGTCGTGTACATTACTATACCTTCAGGCGCTGGTGCCGGTCGGCGATACAGTCGCGTTAGGAAGCAGCGAGTGCTGTGTCGTGTACATTACTATACCTTCAGGCGCTGGTGCCGGCCGGCGATACAGTCGCGTTAGGAAGCAGCGAGTGCTGTGTCGTGTACATTACTATACCTTCAGGCGCCAACTTTTATAACGTTAATATCAAAATAACTTTTAACTAAATTTAAATGTTCTTTTTTTAGGGTTCCGTACCGTTAGTTCAATAATTGGCCAAGTGCGAGTTGGGATCGCGCATGAAGCGTTCCGAACCATTATTGTATCGGGCCCCTTCAAATATTTATTTTATTTAAAATGAATTATTAAATTTGATAGCTGATATTATTTAATGAAAATTTCAAGTCTAACAGCTACCGTGATATAAAGCAAAAAGAATACGAAAAAAACATGTTTATTGTATGGGGACACCCTTTAATTTTCTTTTTTTTAGTATTTGTTGCTACAGCGGTATGGGAAATACATAATTATCTTGTGAAAGTTTCAGCTTTATAGCTATTACGGATTCTGAGATGTATCCTGGCGGCAGACAGACAGTGGTGTCTTAGTAATAGGGTCCCGTTTTTACCTTGTAGGCACGGAACCCTGAAACGGGACTATTACTAAGCCACCGCTGTCAGGCGGTATCTCATAAGCCGTGATAACTGGAATGCTGATATTTTCACAACTGATGTATTACCGTCACTGTGCTGTTCTAATAAGTTGAATTGGCGATTGATAATAAAACAAAATGAGGAAAATAAAACAATTCATTGGCAGTATTGACTTTATAATTTATTAACTTTATACAAAACTTATTCTCCACAGCATTCGTGTTCGAATGATGATGATACAGCTACTTCCGACATCACACCTCTCCTACAATAGTTACAATGTGTGTCCACACTCCGATAATGATATTCACAAACAATTCAAACTAATTGGTCGCGGGCGGATTACATTGTTTCTAATGTGATGACGCCGGGAGCAGTCTGCCGGCGGCCAGTCGGCGAGAACTAGACATGCTCTACCAACACACAACACTAGTCATGTTTGATGACGTCGAACAAACTAAATGTTACAATGCAGCCTTCATACTTCATACTCACAAAAGGATGATACAAAGAAAAAGCATATTTACAATAACTCACTTTAAATAACATCGAAATGAAATATATGTTAACTTTTAGCGCAAATAATGATATACGGACGAATTTGCCGTTTCCGCCCTAAAGTGAAGAAAGCTGTTTCAATAAGTATTTGTATTACAATAAATAAGTTAAGATAAAGAACAACCAACGTTACTTTCAACCATGTACCGAACTATTATCATTATTCTCGAGATCTAATCATAATGAAGGAACGACACATTAACTTCTGTCACAGATGTTCTTAGAGAACTGTCATTATAGCTGAGAAGAGTCTCACCGCCGGTACATGGTGATGTTAATACTCTGATCGGGGCTAGCACTCCTACATGACGGGCCTCATTCGGAAATGAATGTAGCTTTCACAATTGCCACACCACCGAGGTGAGCCACGGTGTAGATCACCTGGCCGGTGTGGGAATTCCTTCTTGTCTTATGTACAATAAATAGTATTTTATTATTGAAAATCACAGAAATATCGAATTATCAACTCATTTTCGAACGAAGCCGTAACATTTAAAACGCATATTGAAGCCGAAATGGCGACATGTTCTCATTCATACGAACAATGTTTAGTTTGCGACCAGTTCAAAACTCAAATAATAAATAGACAAAGATAATCCATACAAAACGTTTGGAGCGTCTGTTTGTTCCTAGTCCCCCGCAGCCCGCAGTACGAGTACATCGTGCTTAGTGTGTATGCAACGTAGCTCCGGGACGAATCAATCCAATTTGTTTTTATTTTTTGTTTGAAAGGTATATATTAAGCGGGATTGCTATAGGTATTATATTATGTTTGATGCAAATCGGCCCAAGATGGCCGCCGTAATAAAATTGCGCCGTTTCCAAAATGTATGTTTCAAATAAAAGGGATCGAAGAGAATAACACAGAAGTCAAATGATAGAGTTGTCTGCGCAGTAGACGTAGTTCGTATAGGTGAGAACATGGCCCCCAGTCCGCAACAAGCCAGCAGATACATTGTCACATCCTCACGAGCAGACTAATATTTCACTATAACCACAAAACTTACAACAATCGTAAGAAAATGAAAACCATGCGCCCATTATAGTTATTATTAAACTTTAACCTTACGCTAAATAACAAACGTGTGAGCAACACGCTACGTAAAAACAAAATCGAGTGCGTCATAATATATTAATATATAAATAAATAAAAACACAGAAATATGTATTAACGATAAGTTTTAACCTTCTTATTAGAGACTTGCTACAATTGGAAAGGAACCGAGCAGGAGAGTCATCGCTAAGGTATGGCTAACTGATTTTTCCTGACAATTGTTATTTATTTATTATTGAATAGCAACCTAAACAATAGTTCGATTTCGGTGCTATTATGTCTACGTTGGACATGTGGGCTAGGAGTTACAGTATACAGGGTGTTGAATATCTCCGTACCAAATAGCATGAGCACTGGTTCAAGTGTTACATGTTCAGAGTCACTAGCTAGTATATCATATAGCAGGACATTACTATTGTACGTGTAGCGCGGACTCTATCTGTTAGCAGGGAACAGCTCCCGAGCTGGAGTCACGCGCCAGCTGATGTCGGCTTGGAATGGTTTCATTTCATTCATACGTTAAACTCACTTTACAACCATCCTTAAATAAATAATTCTTATCTAAATTGCACTAGCTACATATTATTGTTCAATATATTAGGTGAAAACAACGACTTTTACAATATTTGGTACAACAAAAAAAAACAGTGGTAGTGGCTGAACTATAAAATACTAATATTAAATCAAACATAATAATCTTACTAACTTGTTGTTTGTCTGAATACCATGTCGTGTACACTTCACTTTAAACAATTACAACATGTTAATGGAAATGGTCAAAATTCTTACTTTGATAATCTGTTATTTAAAAAACAGTTTGGTTATGATCCATCACATAACTTACAATATATTAAGTCAATATTATTTTCCAGAAACGTCCACTGTGCTCGAGTCTTCTGCTTCTTTGTATGGACTAAGTGGGCGACCCTAGCGTCGAGAGTTTCAGGTACCGCGTCATCGAGTCATGTATTACGAAATAGATAAAAACCTGAAGTTCATATCCGTAATATCACTAGACGAAGTTAAATCAAATTGTATATAAGCAGATACTGAAGCTTTTAAAAAAAATCTTTTGCTTACCAAATATAATTAACGTTATAATTTATTTCACACGTGAACCTATCAGCTTGAAGTTTAAATGCCGAGACTCAATTATCATCTGTCCAATTCCCATTACAAAAATTATCTTTAAATCTCTTAATCGCATTATAAAGTAATTTACCCAAATGAATGTAATGATATGAGTAGTGCAGGCAGTGATCACTAGCTGGCTCGGCGCAGCACTCCCCGAGCACAGCGGATGTCTCCGCACGCGGCCACTCCCCGCGCGCCCCCGCTCCCGGGAGGAGATCACTTCCACGCCATCTTCAGCATCTTCCTCGACGCGAAGTATTTGGTGCTGTACGTAGCTACTAGCAGAGCCGCTAGAACTATGGTGATCAGATAGTAGTCGAAATCCTCCTTGAGAAGATCGTACGTCTTCGACGGAGCCACTCTGGTGTAGAATAGGTCTGCAAATAAAGAAAACATGTAATGTAGCTTATTATTACGTTTTATGTCTCTCTTTTACCATTTTTTTTTAACAAGAGGCAAAGTGTTCAATTGGCAAAGATTTTAAAGACGCCCTAGGGCTTTTTGACCAGGCCGGTGGAGTGGAGCCCCGAGGGCGCGCCGCGTGTCCCGGTGTACTCACCTAGCCCGGCACACAGCACCAGGCCGGGGGAGTGGAGCCCCGAGGGCGCGCCGCGTGTCCCGGTGTACTCACCTAGCCCGGCACACAGCACCAGGCCGGGGGAGTGGAGCCCCGAGGGCGCGCCGTGTCCCGGTGTACTCACCTAGCCCGGCACACAGCACCAGGCCGGGGGAGTGGAGCCCCGAGGGCGCGCCGCGTGTCCCGGTGTACTCACCTAGCCCGGCACACAGCACCAGGCCGGGGGAGTGGAGCCCCGAGGGCGCGCCGTGTCTCGGTGTACTCACCTAGCCCGGCACACAGCACCAGGCCGGGGGAGTGGAGCCCCGAGGGCGCGCCGCGTGTCCCGGTGTACTCACCTAGCCCGGCACACAGCACCAGGCCGGGGGAGTGGAGCCCCGAGGGCGCGCCGTGTCTCGGTGTACTCACCTAGCCCGGCACACAGCACCAGGCCGGGGGAGTGGAGCCCCGAGGGCGCGCCGTGTCCCGGTGTACTCACCTAGCCCGGCACACAGCACCAGGCCGGGGGAGTGGAGCCCCGAGGGCGCGCCGTGTCCCGGTGTACTCACCTAGCCCGGCACACAGCACCAGGCCGGGGGAGTGGAGCCCCGAGGGCGCGCCGCGTGTCCCGGTGTACTCACCTAGCCCGGCACACAGCACCAGGCCGGGGGAGTGGAGCCCCGAGGGCGCGCCGTGTCTCGGTGTACTCACCTAGCCCGGCACACAGCACCAGGCCGGGGGAGTGGAGCCCCGAGGGCGCGCCGTGTCCCGGTGTACTCACCTAGCCCGGCACACAGCACCAGGCCGGGGGAGTGGAGCCCCGAGGGCTCGCCGCGTGTCCCGGTGTACTCACCTAGCCCGGCACACAGCACCAGGCCGGGGGAGTGGAGCCCCGAGGGCGCGCCGCGTGTCCCGGTGTACTCACCTAGCCCGGCACACAGCACCAGGCCGGGGGAGTGGAGCCCCGAGGGCTCGCCGCGTGTCCCGGTGTACTCACCTAGCCCGGCACACAGCACCAGGCCGGGGGAGTGGAGCCCCGAGGGCGCGCCGTGTCTCGGTGTACTCACCTAAGCCGGCACACAGCACCAGGCTGGTGGACTCGAGCCCCGAGGGCGCGGTGTAGATGGCTCGCACGCGGTGCACGCTCTGGTTGTAGTTGATGATGGCGTCCGAGTGTACGGGCAGCTCGGGCGCGTACGGGATGAGTCCCTCCTCGCGGTCCACGGCCGAGGGGGACATGGGCCGGCGCGGCTCCAGGAACTGCCACGGGAGCTCCAGGATCGCGCCCGACGACAGCGCCACTGCGGTCCGGAAACAACCAGCATGTATCGTAATCTATTCAAGCTCAACACATTGTGACACGTGCTTGTCGGCGAGCGAGCTCGGCAAGGCGCGGGAAGGAGGGGGAGACGTACCTAGCACGTGCTTGTCGGTGAGCTCGCGCTCGGTGTGCGTGACGGCGGCGGCGGTGGGCGCGCCGGGCAGGATGTAGGCGGCGCGCTGCACGCCGGGCGCGCGGTGCCCCGCCAGCGAGCTGAAGGCCGCGCCCGCCGCCAGCCACCGCTCCTTGCCCTCGTACAGCTCCAGCGTCGCTACACACACACCACGTGTACCACACATCCACTTCACTGTTACAGAGTACTTATACATTTTGTAATAGGAGTTATCTATGTGCCAAACGAGATCGAGCGTGTTCCTCGGGCCTCAGAGGACACGAAGTCTTCTGTACGGCGCTTCCCCATCCCAACCCGGGTACAGAGATATGTCGGGCTCTGATGCCGGAAGGACATCACTTGACTGAATTCTCACGAATGTCTCGTCATCGGCAAGAGCGGGATGAGGTTCCCCTCATCCCGCTCGTAGCTAATAGCAGCCTAACCTAACAACTATATAACACAAAGATTATTTTCACTCGTAGGCATGTTTAGTTGCAGAGTGTATCGTATCGGCGGAGCGGTCGGTGAGTAAGAAGGAGTGAGCAGGAGTAGTCACCGATCTCGTTGCGGCGATGCTTGTCGCTGTAGTAGAGGTAGGCGAGCGCGTGGTCGGTGTGCACGGCGAGCGGCGCCGCGCGCGCGCGCCGGTGCTGCGCGCTGGCCACCACGGCGCCCGACACGCCGTCCACGCACGTCGCCACCACCGTGTCTGCACACACACACACACGTCAGCGCGCCGCCGCCGCGCGCGACACGTCACGTACACGAGGCGGTACCTTTGTGCACGGGGTCGGGCACGTCGACCACGAAGAGCAGCAGGTTGGGGTTGGAGTACTTGTAGAGCACGGAGCGGTCGCCCAGCACGGTGCCGGCCGAGCGCACGCGCTCCCACGCCGGCTTGCCCGCCAGCGCCGCCACGCGCGGCCCCGCGCCGCCCGCTCCCCCCGCGCCGCCCACGTACACCGACCACGTCTTCTCCGCCACCACTCTCTGGACAACAAGCACACTCATACCGTAACTCATCACTTCTCCGACTAATTCAGACGTAATAGCAATAATACCGAGTACCTGTCCGTCGTATCTGAGCGCATAGCCCTGCACTTTGGCCGTGTCTCTGTCCGCCACGTACATGAACATGTTCTCCACGAGAGCTGCGGACGACTCCGGGAACACCTGAACATACATACGATAACATTGCACAATTGTATAAGAGCAAATATAGCTAGTTCTAAAAAATTATGTCAATATATTGTGAAATACGTATTAAATAATGCTTCACTTAAATTATCATTTTGGTAATTTGTGGTCACTTTCTAGTTAATCTTGTAGTTTCGTAATCCCAAACTAACCATGTGACTTAACCCAGAAAAGTAGTCCTTTAAACCTGTAAAAGGTGAAAAAAATACAATCACATGGTTTTAAAACACTGTCAGGCACAGGTTCCCGGTAACGGGCACAGGTTCCCGGTAACGGGCACAGGTTCCTGGCAACGGGCACAGGTTCCTGGCAACGGGCACAGGTTCCTGGCAACGGGCACAGGTTCCTGGCAACGGGCACAGGTTCCTGGCAACGGGCACAGGTTCCTGGCAACGGGCACAGGTTCCTGGCAATGGGTACAGGTCCCCGGAAACTAAAATAGTATATATAATATGTAGTCTCACGTGCACGTCCTCGTTCTCGTCGAGCAGCAGTACGGGGCGCAGGCGCTGCGCGTCGGCGCGCGGCAGCAGCGCGCACTGCAGCGGGCGCGCGGGCAGCAGGCGGCGTGGGGCGCCGGCGCGCGCGCCCGTGGCCGGGTCCAGCGTGAGCAGCAGCGCGCGGCCCGAGGCGTGGCGCGCGCACAGCGTCACCTGCGCGCCGAGCGGCGCGTGGCGCGCGCTGCGCTGCGTCAGCACGGCCGCGCGCTCCGCCACCAGCCCCGCCTCGTAGCGCCGCCACAGGATCTCGCCGCTCAGGTTGTCCACGCCGAACAGCTTGCCGGCGCGCGTCACGAGCAGGATCACCTTGTGCAGGTTGAAGTAGTCGCGCACGAGCGGCGGCGCGTGCTCGGGCGCCGGCTCGGCGCGCAGCCAGCCCTGCGCGGCCGCCTGCAGCTGCTGCAGCTGCGCCCGCACGCGCCACGAGAACGCCGCCCACACCGAGCCTGCGCACCGCAACGTTCACACTCATTACTCACATACTAATGTAACATTCGGCTCCAACTAATGTGCGTTTACGTTTGTATTAGTCGCAGGCAAGAGCTACTAGCGCCACACTAGCAGCCTCGCGATCACATCCCCCCGCGAGCCGACACGAGCGCTCGGCTGCCGGCTCACACTACACTATATACACACTCATTACATACACATAGCGGAAAAGTAAGAACTAGTATAACATGTTCATGCTGAATAAACTACAACTATTTCCAAATCAATACAATATGGAAAACATTTTAGAGTACGTTTCCTCTCGCTCGCGTAACTCGATGTGTGCGAGCGAGAGGGAATGATACTTTTCAATGTTTTCTTTATTGAAGCGAGTTATAGAGTATTTTACAAAGGCAGATTCCCACAGAGATAACACGCAGTGCTCGTCACTGAGAGGGATACACACACACACACACACACACACACACACACTACTCTATACTCACCATTCGTGTTGACAGCTAAACAACAAACAAATCACTGTGAGTCATTTCAACTAACGCGAATAGCAAAGTCGAATGATCGTTTATAACATTGCTATCTAGTATTATTTAACTTCCGTAAATAAAAGGTCAAATATGGATTCTATTTTAATACTGTTAACCGTTATAGCGAGAAAGCTGTAATTTTCAAAAATTATATATTCTATAGCATTGTTTTAGAAAGTGATGCCTGTGACTTGGCCTATTTCTGAATTATTAATTTGAAGTAAATTTGTATAAATTAACATTACATTTTTGAATGTAGAGGTAATTCTTGAAAAAGATTAATAAAGTGGCAAATGAGAGCTTTACTGCGCTGTGCAACGTTCCGCACTCGCCCAGAGGAGGCCGCTCACTCTGACTGAACACCCACACTCGGGAAGAGAGCTCAAAGCCAGTGGACAGCACACTCCTCACAATCCCAGTGAAAGTGACGCGCTCGGTGCGAAACTTTGTTTTGTTCCAAACGAATGTAATATCCGTGTGACAATGTTGGGATGTCTGCTACGAGTGCAGGTGTACGTGTGATGAGAGTGACAAGAGCGGCACCTTCCGCGAGGTCGAACTCGGGCTGTATGGCGGCGTCGCGGTGCGAGACGGGCAGGTCCAGGAACTCCGCCGCCGCCACGCCCGCCAGCGCCTCCTCGCGCGACCACGCCACGCCGCCTGCACAACACGTACAACAGGAAGTATGACAACTCATCGTGGGAACCATTCCTCTAATCACAAATCATTGATGACAAAACACTCTGTTTTCTCAGATTCGGTTCAAACTTACGACCTCTACGCGAGAACTAAGCATACTGACTAATGAACGCAAAATTGGTTATCTAACGCAGAGTGCGCTCGCTCCGTCAACAAGCCGAGTGGCGTACCTCCCTGGTGCAGGAGATGCGCGGCGTGGTCGGCGGCGGTGAGCAGCAGGCGGCAGGCGCGCGCGCACAGCGCCGCCGCTATCTCGGGCTCGGGCGGGCGCAGCTCCCGCGGGGCGCCCTGCAGCTCCGGCAGCTCCTCGCCCGTCGCCGCGCTGTGCGCGCTCAGCGTGAGCCCCTGACACACACACACATCATTCACTGTGATCTCCCTCGTGAGCCAGCCTGTTCTCTATTAGAACCTACCGATATAATACATTATGAGAGTGGATGGATTATAGTGAAACGATAACTCACGTGTGTTTGGTCGGTCCAGGTCTGCAGCAGCACAGGTCCGCTGGCTCCGTCCACTATGGCCACGCTGGCCACCGGGTCGCCCACCTCCACTCCCACCACTTCAAACTTGTTATCCTGAAATAATCATTCATTGAATTGTACAGGTTTCAGATACTACATCTAAAGAGTAAATCTAAAAATATTGAAGTGCAAAATGATTACTTAAACTTTCACATCCCTGTTGAAATCTATCACATATTTGATTAACTACAAAAGTCTATGTATAGGTTAATGTGCTAGTGGCGGGAATACTCTTGGAAACCCAAAAGCACCCCACCTTTAACAATATAATCTTGTGATCGTCAAGCAGGAAGCCGGGCAGCACGCTGTTCCCGTCCAGCGGCCGCAGGGTGACCTCTCCCTCGGGCTGCAGGAACTCGGAGACAGGCTTGCTGAGGACGGAGACGGCTTGCGAGGTCACGTCCAGGGAGATCAGGAGCTGAGCGTCGCCGCGACCCGACACGCAAGTCAAGTACGGCGCTGACACGATGCATCTGGAAATGTTTAAGACTATGAAAGCATTCATGAAAATGTTTTTTATGATTTCACCAACAGGATGTATCGCGCAACCCCACGAGCTAACGACACTCTGGCCTAAGGTGAGGCACGCTTAGCCTGGAATGACTGGCTCTCAAGGAAGCTACTGAAACACAATGCTAGGTGCTTGCCAACAGAGATACAATACAGCTTATGTTCTTCTCTCACTCCATTATCATACACGGTATGCTAAGTAGTAGCTTCTACTACTAAACAATTACACACTTTTTACAAGTAGAAATTTATAATTTTGAAGATCATGCAAATAAGATAGGGCATAATAAGACTTCACGACAAGTACTTGTAACTCAATGATAAAACTAAAATATTTTATGCATTTTGGATGTTTCCATAAAATTAATATCATAAGTGGTAAACAGTTTACTAAACTCTGTACAATGGATTGGGTAATTAGACTGAATGCTGCCAAGTGTAGTGTCTTACACCTGGGACGGAATAATCCCCAGATAACTTATAGTCTTGAGGGTCTTGCCATAGCCAAAGTCCAGCAACATAAAGATCTAGGAGTTGTTATTTCATCTGACCTAAAGTGGCAAGAGCACATAAGCATGATTGTTAAAAAGGCAAACTCTTTTATGTATGTGATCCGTAAAGCTTTTTCTTCAATGACCATTGAAATTTTGATGTTCAAAGAAGAGCTACCAAGATGTCTCCAGCCTTACGTCGCAAGACTTATGAGCAGCGTTTGGTAGCCCTGCGCCTCAACACACTGGAAGAAAGGAGGGTACGTGGGGATCTAATTGAAGTCTCAATTAGATTAAAATGATTTATGTGTTCTACAACCTTCCTAATTTAGCAGACTGCTTTAAAAACTGTAATCGTTGCGAAAACAGCTGAAGCCATAACCTGAAAATCCAGCGTGATCTTGCCAACACAAATATGGGGCATCATATACTCAGCAACAGAGTGGTTCATAATTGGAACAATTTGCCCGAGGAAGTAGTCAGTGCTATGTCAGTGATCAGCTTTAAAAACTGGCTTGATAGCTGGTTGCAAAAAACAAAAAAAACTTTTGCTAACCTGTGACCAGTGCACCAGTGGACTTTGAACATTGACATTGAACAATGGACATTTTATGAACTGTTAAAAATTTTATTTCAACTCAGTGTGATATAGGCACATTAGGCATATTGCTGCTCGCCTATAAATCAAATAAATAAATAAATAAAATTATATGTATTTGTGTAAAAACATTACTACAATGTTCATTTGTTTTTTCTTGGTCTACCCATACTTGTGCAGACAACCAAACTGTGGAACTCCATGCTCCCTGTGAGCTACAACCTCACTGTCTTCTAGCAAGAGAGAGTATTTTTATCTTGACAAGCGCACTGTATGCTCATCATGATGTAGCAAGCCTGTGTCTGATACAGGAACAACAACTCACCCATCATTAACCCACTGGGCGGGCAGCTTGGAGGTAGCCCCCCGGTTGGCCCCCGACCACAGATTGTAGACGGAGACCTCGATGTGGGAGCCCACCACCGGCACCATGTGCACCAGGGAGCTCTGCTGCACCCAGAACTCCGACACCTCCGCCCACTCATCATGCTGCAGCAGCAGAGACCACTCCCACAGGAGCACTCCTGCATGTTGTATATACATTCAGTGACCAACTCATGTGATCATAGACAAGGTTGTATTTCACAATAAACTCTTCATGCTTATATCCACTCTAAAGTAAATGAGATGTTAAACATTGTGGGTAAAGGGTTATGCAATGTGAGAATGGGATTGTTGAGCTCACCTGTCTGTACCGCTACTATGTTCTTTCAATGCACAGAACTACACAGTTTTTGTTTCTATATGTAAGTAAATCATCTTATTGATTAAAATGTTTGACTGAACCGATGAGATTGTATGTCTATGGTACAACTTTACCAAAATAGAAACTATAATGTAGTCTTACACATTTGAAAAAACTCGGGTTAAGCTCTTCTATTTCTATGTTCTTTACATCTGCGAAGCAATAATGTGCAAACACTACTGTGTTCTCTTTGGAAAGGCAGTATCTGAGTAATGACTGGGCAAAGAGATTTTTAAGGTGAGCACCAATATCTCAGGGAGAGCAGCACAGTTTGGTGACATGCTGTTGTCCACTACTGCAATTGGAACGGGTCAGTGTGATGCCTAGCATCAGGCTCAGTGACTGCCTCATCTTCTCCCTCCTTTTGATAACAATACAAACAAATGAAGTAGTAACCTGTAGAAGAGTCCCAGCCTCGCACCTGGTAGGGGTTGTCCCCGGTCACGGTGACCACCTTGTCTGCCACATGCAGTAGCTGGATGTTGCCCGTCGACGTACTCTCAAACACATGCCGCCACACTATCTCACCTGAGCAGCAAAATATTTGTTACGGCTTGGATTGTCCAACAACAGAAAAGGCTTAGCAAATAATGATTGATTATATTGAACCCATAGCTTTATGTTAGCTGTTGTGATCGCAATCTTCTAGCTTCTTCTTGTTCTAGTGTCACTGTGTGTACACGCTTCCTCGCCTTATGCTCATGAAACTCTAATGTTGTTGTATAAGATGATATCTAAATACAGTGATATTAAAACTAATAGGAATTTTGTATAAAAACATTACAGTCTCCCTAACGATAACTGAACCTATTTAAGTAGATGAATATGGTATTGGTACTTCATGAAAGCCGGGGCGCTCTGTTGGCGGATATGCATAATAAAATCAATTAGTACCTGTCTTCAAATTCAGTGCGGCCAAAACATTTTCCTCGGTAGCCACTATCAATTTCTTTGCGGTTGACACTGTATCGAACTGAGCAAATTTGATCTTCCCTACGTAAGACTGCCGCCTGAAAGCGATAATTTCATTAAAAATTCAATTTAATACGAACCTACGATGACATACAAGAACCATAACCTAAAAGTCAAATTTACCAGTCGAATTTTCCTATCTGATCTTCGTAAATGCATACTGATAAGTTAATTAAGCTAAATAACACTATAATCCAATTCAATTTGTTCAAACATTTCAATAAACCCAAAAAATTGGACTTAAGAAATAGTATCAGCACCCCCATTTCTGAATGACTGACGATTTTAGTATTGTAAGCATTAAAAAAAAAAATTCTGCCATGATAACACACAATGATATATAATATATATTATTCGTTATTAATATATATAATTGTTGGTCCCGACTCGCACTTGACCAATTATTTACTTATTTCTCTATAATCGTGAATTCCCGAATATAACACACACAGATTTCCACGATATGAGTCTTCTCGGATTTTATAAGCAAGACATAGGTATAGTGTCAAAGTCAGGTGTCATCAGGTGTCCTGTCACTTAAAATAAAATGGTGTTGATCAAGTTTACATTATTTTAATTAAATTAATGCTAATAAATAATGTTTTAGTATCGTTATAAGAATTAAGCTGAACAAAATGTTTTCGCTGGTGCGTCCGAGGGTCTTACATAAGTGCCTTAAAGTTTTGAGGTTATCATCGGCCGACTTCAGCAACCTACCTGATATTAAGAACTTGAATGTAGTCCGGACGGTAGAAAAGACGATCGACAACAACACCAGCATATTCATCGAGAGCCCCATTCACGTGAAGGTGCAACCTATCGACGTGAACGAGCTCGCGGCGCACAACAAGCTCACCATGACGCTGTACAGCCGGGGCGAGGACACGAGCGACTTCCAGGTGAAGCAGACCTCCAAGCGCCTCGAGCTGCTCAACAAGAACACCGCCTCCGACAAGAACGACGTGTGCGTCATACAGGTGCCGTACCAGCTGCGGGTGCAGGTCACCACGACGGACAACGCCTCCGTCCACATGACGAAGCTGGAGGGCGAGGAGTTCATCGTGAAGACGCAGAAAGGGGACGTGAGCGTGAGCGACCTCAAGGCGCAGAACATCAGAGTGGAGAGCGGCGAGGGCGAGCTGACGGCGGGCGGCAGGCTGCAGGCCGCGCACATCGACATGAAGACTGGCCTGGGCGCCGGCGTCTCGTGCAACAACATCATGGCCAACTGCTTCAACGTGACGACGCACGCGGGGAACATACTGGTGAAGTCTTGTTACAGCGACAAGTCTCACTTCACCACCCTGATGGGCAACATCCGGCTGGACCACATGCACCGGGCGGTCATGATCGACGTCATCCAGCGAGGGAACCTGCACATCTCCGGCTTCTCGGGCAGCTTGCAGGCCTCCTTGAAGAGTGGAGACGTGTACATGCACGCTTCACATCTCACAGACAAGAGCAGTATCTTCATACACGAGAAAGGAAAAGTGGAATTGCTGGTAGTGGACATTGTGAACAATCTGCCCGCTACTAATCTCATAGCAGAGAAGATCACCGTGGATGAAAAGATCATGAAAATGGGAAGATTTATGGACGATACACTTCCAAAAAGGTTTCGTTTTGAAAAGGAACCTCAAAATGAGTTGCATATAGTTTGTAAGAATGGCTCAATTGACTTGAAAGAGACAACCTCGTCTTTTGCTGTAATCTAATAATGTTGTATTAACATTTTTTTGAATTGAAAAAAGTTATTTGTTGTCAAGTTCTGAGATACAGAATGTTCTTCAAGTGTTGGGAAGGTTTAGGAAGCAATGTCTTGTCTGAATTACCTTATTGAACATGATCTGTATATGATATAGATATGATGAAGTATAACAGTTTATGTTGTAACATCACAGTATGGTTGTGTAGTGCTACTGATTGTAGTTCTTCCAATAACAATCACACTTCATAGTTTGTGTGCAGCAAAGTCAACCAAACCTCGCCATACATTACTTCAAGTTGTGTCACAAAATAAATTAAGATTCAACAAAGACACTGCCAAAACATTAATTTTATACAAGAATTTAAGTAAATAGACTAGGCATTTATAAATTTAACAGAAGCATTTGTAATGTTCTAAACATAAATAGATAACATACATGAGACACCCTCAATTATATTTATATAAAAATTTAAAATGATATTAATTTAAAGTCTTGGATTTGAGCATTGATAAATAATTATGATGAAGTTAGTAATGTCGTGAAGGCTCGTAATAAAGCTGCATAGTATTACATGAAGCTAGTTCCTGAACTAGAGTAGTAAATGTTAATTATAACATTAATTGAATGTGTTTACGAGTATGTTTGAACTACTATCATATTGTTGTGTCTTCCACACTCTGGAAATCAAGTATTGATTACAAATTATACACATTACTATATCTTCATAGAAATATACACTGATCTGTTCGGTGCGGGGCCCGGGTGATGTAATCATACTTCCTTTATTTTTACATTAAACTTTACTCAGTAATGAGGATGTTTGTAAAAATCAGTCTCATCAAAAGAACTACAATCTAGTGTTATCAAAGTGAGAGTGCATGGCTTCCTCAAGGTAGGAACTTGACACTGCACCTTGGGCTGCCGTAGCACTTGCCGTGATCTCGAGCACACCTATGTAATGCCAGAAAATAGCTGCTAGATTCTAGTAACCTGATGATTTGAAATACACCACCTTGAAATACATGAAGATAAAGTTAACGCCCACGGCCCTGTAAATAGTATGTTTATTTATTTATTGATTACAATATCATAGAATATCTTCAGTATATGATGGCCAAAGAATAGTTAACTCTGATTTAGAATGCACTTAGTAAGTAATAGTAACTACATAAAGTTTATACTTTATACCAATCATTCAATAAACTTTACTTATGTATCTGATATATTAAATTGAAGTTTAATAGAAAATACATCTTTTTCATTTATTTAGAGACATTATTCTGTACTTGTAAATTTAATTGATTTCTTTATGAAATAAACAATTTGTAATTAAAATAAATTTACTGTGTACAGTTCCTACATATGTGTAGAGCATGGGTTAATAAGATTTTTGTCATGTTTGTGTATAATATAATATTGTTTGTTGTGTATGTGATAGATAATGCGACTAGTCTCCAGTTTGTTACAAGTTGTGGTTAAGCTAATGTAAATACTATTCCGTGCGGTTATTTTAAATTGTATGTATAGCTGTTGAAAGTTTAAATAAAATATGTTTCACTCACAGACATTACTTTTAATGGAATGAATCGTCGAGTACGTGACCGGGCGCGAGTAGCATCGTTATGTTCCAATTAGCGGCTTTATGAGGGCCATCAACTTCTATCCGCTAACGGCTCGGGCAGGTGCAAAGGTCGATTCAAATCTGCAGTGGAGCTCGCAAAGTAATGTAGTAATAGGTGTAGTGTATTTTCTAATGTTTGTTTGTTTACTTTTTAAGTAGGTAGAAGCTAATCGAGCACCGAGCCGCCGCGGGGCGCGGGGCGCGGGGCGCGGGGCGCGGGCGAGATAGCGCGCGGTACATAAGGCGCGGGGCGGCGCGCGCGCGTCACTGTCCGCCATGCCGGCCTGCGCGCGCGAGCTCGGCCGCCTGGCGCGCTCCAACACGGAGCTGGTGTTCGCGCGCTGCTCGCACCAGCCGCCGCCCTTCACGGCGCTGCGCCGCTCCTTCTCCTCCACCTTCTCGCTGATCCCGGAGGAGCGCGCCGTGTCCCCCGAGCGCCGGCCCGAGCTGCCGCCGCTGCTGCGGCTGGCGGCGTGGGGCCCGCGCCAGCTGCTGCGCCCGCTGCTGGCGCTGCTGGCGCTCGCCGCGCACCCCGCCTGGAAGCAGATCCTGCTCGTGCTGCCCACGCTGTGGATCGCCGCCTCGCTCTTCGTGTTCTGGAAGTGCATCCAGTGCCCGCTCGGCCTGCTCGGGGCGCTCGGCGGGTTCATAAGCTCGAAGAACGGCAAGCGGCCTCGCACCGTGCTCGTGAGCGGAGGCGGCTCGGTGCAGGCGCTCCACCTGGCGAGGAACTTCCACTCGGCCGGCGCGCGAGTCGTGGCTTTCGAAGTCGAGGGCCAGTTCGCGCTCCTCAAGTACTCCGCGGCGGTGGACAAGTTCTACACGGTCCCGCGGCCGAACCCGGGCGATCCGCTGGCGTACGCGCGCGCCGTGCGGGAGATCGCGGAGCGCGAGGCGGCCGTGTTCTTCGTGCCCGTGAGCTCGTCCTCCCCCGCCTACTACGACGCGCTCGCCAAGCCCCTGCTCGAGGCCATCGGCTGCCAGTGCTTCGTGCCGGCCGCGCGGGACGTGCTCACGCTGGACGACCCGCTGGAGCTGATGCGGATCTGCCGCGCCGCGGGGCTCGCCACGCCGCTCTTCTGGGTGGTGGCGAGCGACGACGACGTGCGGGCGTGGTACGACAGCGGGGCCTCGAAGGGCGGCAAGCACTTCATCGCGAGCGCCGGCGCGCGGGGCGCCCGCGACCGCCTGCGCTTCGCCATGCCCGAGGACAGGAGCCAGTTCCGGTTCCCGCGGGAGATCAGCGCCGAGAAGCCGTGGGTGATCGTCCGCGAGCCGCGCGGCGAGCGCATCGTGACGTGCACGACGCTGAAGGAGTCGCGCGCCGTGCACAACGTGTGCTGCCGCGTGGAGGCGGCGCGGCGCGGCCTGGTGCCGCAGCGCGACGACGAGGCGCACGAGTGGGTGAAGCGCTTCGTGGCGTACTCGGCGCCGGCGCGGCCCATGACGGGCCACGTGTCGTTCCGGCTGGCGCGCGAGGACGGGCGCCTGGTGGCGCTGGGCGCGCGCGTGGGGCTGGCGCTGCCCTACCTGTGCCAGGCCGCGGCCGGCTGCGGCCACGGCGCCGCCGTCCGCAAGCTGCTGGGCACGGTGCTGGACACGCGCGAGGCGCTCTTCGCCTTCTGGGACCCGCTGCCGTACTGCGCCTACTACCGCGCGCGCGCGCCCGAGGCCCGCCGCGCGCCCTCGCCGGAGCCCTGCAAGACGCCGCCCGACGTGCCGCTCTGAGCTCCGGGGAGCGGCGTGTGAACACACTCAGTACCTGAATAGTGCGCGAGTGAGGTGCGCGGCGCCGGCGCCGGCACTAGCGCTCTCTACGCCGGCCCGCCCGCCTCCCGAGCGGCGCGGGCGTGACTGTTCCGTAACTACTAAGTAGATAATCTAAGGACCTATCCAAATATAAGTACCAAATATTGTTATGTTAATATTGTTACCATCGTATCGAATAAGAAATAAAGATTTGCTCAATATTTTTATAGAAATATATTTTGTTGATAACATTCGCAGTGTCTCGCCGGTATGTGTAATCAGGCAGCATAATGCTCGTGGAGCACACCACCGGCAAGCCGGAATAAAGGCACTTCATCTTGTTATTCGGAAATCAGCAAATTTGGTGAATAATTACGACACGTAGAGAGTATCTATATTAAACAAAGTAGTATTCAAACAACAAAAAGGCTAATTTCACTTGGCAAATGCTGAACTATCCAGCGACTCTAAGTTTGTGCGCCGCGGAGTCGTCGGGCGGCTGAGGCCATCGGATGAAGCAGAAGGTGAATCATTTGCCGATCATCATAAAAAAAAAAAAAAAAAAAAAAAAAACATGATAGAAGCTCATCAGTTTGCGTTAGCAATATGTTCAGCCTAACGATGTCTCGGACGATATTCGGCGGGAGTAGGTATAGACGGAACGACGATATCAAACTACGCCTTATTCGTATATTCTGCTAGTGTGTAGTGAGGAATTGAAAGCGATATGAGGTGTCAGCCTGACCTGAAGCCCATGGGTACCGGGCTACCGGCCCCTAGCGCCACGCTGATACTGTACCGACTGCTGCCAGTGGCAACTACATCATGTCGCCAGTGTCTTAAACACTAGACTCGGGGAGCTGACATATAGGTAGTCTTCTTACCATTTCATACCTTAGAAAGTATAATTTTTCGTCATATTTATGAAACAGTTTATCTAAGTTGAAAAACAATCGGTAGGTAATCAGAAACGCTACTTTTTAACAAGTTCCGTTTTATCTTGGAAATATTGTTTTTGTTTGAAGAGAGGTGGAGAGAAGTTATCCCGGACGCGATAACGTTATCTCGGAGTGCACAAACAGTATAATGTATACATTAATCATGTATACATTATAGCTGTAATATATTGAATGTGTATCGGCCGGGTGACAGGCTGCGCATTTATCTCCACTTGGAAATAATATCATAACATAAACATCATACAATAAAAAGGGCTATAACTTATGGTTATCATATTAGGATTCACTACCTAAAACGTAAAACCGGACTTTATCACAAAGTCTCTGCTGTCTGTCTGTCTCCAGGCTGTATCTCAGAAACTGTAATAGCTAGAATGCTGAAACTTTCACAAGATATGTATTTCCCGTGCCGCTATAACAACAAATAATAAAAATAGAGGGATCCACATACAACAATCGTATTTTTTTGTATTATTTTGAGTTGACTATAAGAGCTTAATATATGTTGTTTTGTGATGAGCCTTAAAAGTAGTTTTCGCGAAACGATTCAGAAGTTACAAAAGAAATAATTTGGGCTGCCGGGATGAATAAAATTAATTTATAGCTATTTAACGCCATCTAGCGGCATATGAGCACTTGCAGCATGCTAGCAAACAGCTTACTTCCCAGAATACTTTGTATATGTATTAACTTTAGAAATAAATTAAAAAATGAAAATAAAATACTTAAATATTTAATTCCCTTACAATACACGCAATTTTTAGACGGTAGACCGTCGAAACATTCACGGAATTTTAATTAATTAATAATTAAAATAATAATAGTTAGGATATTTAGAGATAATGTTGTCATAGAGAGAGCGCTCGTGTTATCTGGCGAGTGTAACACGGCGACCGATGTGTTGCGGAACTGATGGAGCTTGTTGTTGTGATCTCTTGACATCAGCCGTCTGTTTGTTCGCCGGTACTGTTCTATGTAGGTACCTACAGGAGCGGATGTATACACTCGTAGTCATTGTCAGTCAGACATGGTCGGGGCACACTGTGTACAAACCCATCGGTGGTTGACAACTTGTGTACATGATAATAAATCAATCAAACATTAAGGATAACCCCGACGAACAGTTTTTGATGCTAAGTCGTAGTTTTAATGTAGCTAAGAACAATCCCGTGTAAGACTAAAAATCTAAATTCAAATCGGTTTATCTATTCGGGAGCTACGATGTGACACACGCACACTCACACACACACACACACACATTCACAAACTCCTAACATCTCATCGTTTTTGCGTCAGTAGTTAAAAAGTATCAGAGTCAGATGTAGCGCCAAATGAAAATGGCACGATGCGAATGTTCACGGGATGGGTGACCACTCTCACAGACTGTCTCCGCATCGCCCGTCGCTTAGCTTTGCTAAGCTAAGATGTTTAGCTAGCCGAGCCACTGGCGCTACTGAGGACATTACAGTGGCGAGCTTTCTGTCATTTTTTTTATTGAAACATATTAAAAAAGGAATAAAGTTTAGACACAAAAGCATTAGCACTTTTATCTACTGGAACACCAATCCGGGTCAAAGTGTAAAATAAAGATACACCTAAAAACACTCAGTCAGATAATGTACCGGAGCGGGCTCACGTGCGGCCGTCAGCCGGACTCTGTACCTACCTGTTAGGAGAAGAAATGTATACCGCGTGATATAATATTATAACGAGAGTGAGACGCCAGACCATGACACATTGTTTGCTCGCCTGTCTGTAGGATCAGTGTTGGTCACATTGTGGTGTGGCGAGGAGTAGTTACTACAGAGTTTCAGACTGAAGTGACCCCTCTAGCGCGGTACTATGCGAGAAAAAAACATATTTTGATAAATAGATAATAAGGGGTAATGAGATTTTCCAGTTTTATTATTTCTGATACAGTGTTAAATTAAAAAAAAAACAGAAAAATAGTCGTATTAAAATGCAAAAATGATATGCATTAATAAGTAATTAAGAAATTAAAACAGATCTAGCTTTATTTTGTAGAAACCTTTGATTTTATAAATGCACTTATTACGTGGAACACCTCCGACTGCGCAACAGGCACTACGCTCATATTTTAAGTACCTATGTATGTACGAGTATGTAGGCGCGACTGAGTTTGGTACGACATCGCTTTAAGGGCGGCTTTAGTGTGCTTAGCAAAATAACTTTTATTCTACAAATTTTGGCGTTGCGGGAACAAATAAGCTATTCCATAAAAAAAGTAGGTCGACGTAGCGAGGCAGGTGTAGCCATGTAGCTCAATATATGGAGAAGTGATATTTTTTATTTTTCGTTGATTTCCAAACGCTTTTGTACATCACTACACGAGGTGTGCCGGAACCTGGAGTACGGCACTCACAACTTACTCGGTAGACATTCGAGTCGGCAACAACTTTTCATTGGACGGTGTTTATTTGTGTAATTAAAAGCACTTGTTTAATAATCACATAGTTTATTAATTCCAACGTCCGTCTTCTACATTTTACCAAAAGCTCTCTTTAGGCGGGAACCGACTCCCTGTCACTGTCAACTGACAGTGACATTCAACTTAAAATAACAGTGTTACAGTGCTATCTACTGGTTGATTTTATTTATACGAGACTAAACACCGTATTCCGTTATTAAGATTGTCTGAATATAAATGAAATTAATCAAGTAATTGTAAAAAGTTTCGGTAATAAAACCAATACTAATGTTGTTCACGAGGTGTAATGTTCACGAGCTGCTAGTGAAGTATGAGCAGGTAGTGTGTGCGGAATGAGAGACCTAGGTTACTAGACACTAGGCTCGGTACTAGGCGATGACTACGCATCACGTGCTCATTTATGTAACCCATTCAACCTTCTGTGGAGATAAACTCATAAGAATTTGTATATCAGTAACATCACAAATATAATGAATACAATGTAACATGTTAATGTACTCGCAGATAGTTATTTACTAGTAATCTGGGTCTCGATAAATAGACCATATCTTGACGCCAATACTTACGTCACTGCCCAGAACCAACCACGGCGCTCGTTCTGGATCATGTTAACGAAATATTCGTGCCCAAGTCAAGCTAAGTTACATATTTTCCGGAGAGAGTTCTCTTCGAAAATATAATATATAGATGCTTACCAATAAGACATACTTTTCAATATACTACATGCTAACATAGTGGCTCTAATTTTTTTATTCTTCCTTCCAGCTTGGCATTAGACCGGCAGTTAGCGACACTAGCCTAAGATGGAGCATGCCTAGTCTGGAATAACTGGTTTGCTAGGAGGCTGCCGGAACACATCGTTTAATGTTCGGCGACAGATTTGTCAACTCGAGGACGGTTGCTGGTCAGACGAGCTCGGTGTAATGCCAATGATAAAAAAAACAATAATACCAAAGACAAGAATATTTAAGTTTAATATATTTTGTCTATGATATTAAATTTGAGCAAAGGTCTCTCCCAATGACTTATATTCAAGCAACTGCGGAAGTTTATGTAAGAAGTGTTTGCGGCATCGAGTGGAATGTTTCCTCGAGCAATATTAGTGGAGTGTGTGCCGGAGATACACTATCCGCGTGCACACTGACCAGCGGCCGGAGCGCGCACGACCGGTACTCACCACTCCAACCGTACTGTCCCACTTGATGCCGCGTCTCAAACAAATAACTGATTTATCACTTACTCTTTCCACGCAGTGGGTATGCCACTTACTTTATGTCTAAATAAATCAAATCAATCCGCCTGACAGCTTGAATTACTTTCTACAGTAATCCGTTAATTACTTTGCCAGTATTTTTACAGAATGGCTACGAGGAACACGCGAAAAATAAAACACCTACACCCCTTTGAACTCTAGTTTGTCCTGCTCTTCCGCACGAATACAGTATAGCTCTATCCTTTTCTAGCAGCCCGGGCCGCGAGCGCAGACGTGAACAGCGCCAACACGAGACATGAGCTCGGCCATCAAGCGGGATGTTATGATGTGCGGAGTGAGTGGGAGGCCGAAGTCTGCGCGCACAGCTTGCTTAGCGCTGTCACGCTCGCTCCGGTAGCTCACGCGCTCATATCTCTTTAACTAGTAGTTGCCACTTCAGGCGACGACATGGACACAGTCCTGAATTTACAGTTTTATCGATGTTTACATCGATAAAACTGATTTATCATAAATAGTAAGTTATTGAAAATATACTTAGGCTGTCAATCAGACTTTTAAATTAGAAAAAATATTTATTTGTTTTCATATTTATACCCTAAATTAAACATTATGCCCTTATGGTGTCATCGTCTACATTTTTTATAGTTGTAATGTAACCCATCCACAGACCGGATGGCCGCGTTAAGGCGAGCTCAGCATACTGAGTATATACTCGTTGTGGCGTGTTAGATATCAGCTAGCTGTACTCGTATATATTTATGTAGGTTGCCCTCGAAACATGTCGGATCGATTAAAAATCCCAGAAATGTATTGTTTAGTTTAGCGATGACCGCAGGCAGTGGAAACATCCGTCGCGCGACCTCCAACACACGGATATTTACTTTATCAATAATTAGTTATATTCCAGAGAACGACACAAACATATACATGCGCTCTTCTGTGTATATTTGCACCGTTTGTCATTTTGGTAAATATATATATAAATACTATGAGTTAGTGTAACTGTGAGACACAATCAGACTTACAGTTAACTCCAAAAAGTTAAATAGCAACACTGGTATGCTCAACCACATACAGACCTGTCCTCTCCTCTCCTCTTTTTAATGCATTAAAAAGTTAATTGTTTTCCACGACGGACGCGGGTAAAAATAAAATTGTAGGAACTGAGAAGAATATCTCAAACTCTGTGTTTATTAACAAACTCGTAATAGCAGGTATCCTAGTCGTGGGCAGATCATATGACATGCAGTCGCCGAATTGAGTACAAAGTGCTAACACTTTGAGCACACCTCTAAGGATGTGTTTTGAAGACAATTTGGAGTTCTTCGGACAATTCGTATAATAGAACACGTATAGATAACGCCTAATCAGGCGTCTGGCTCGTGTCTGAGTGTCGCCAGTGGACACTCGCCGCGCGCTGCTCCCGGTGCGCTCTCACACGGAGGAGGAGCTCCTAGCGAGATACTATACACACTTTACTAAAACAAATAAAACTATAGCAGCT
Source organism: Mellilla xanthometata (assembly GCA_035578125.1). Taxonomy (NCBI): domain Eukaryota; kingdom Metazoa; phylum Arthropoda; class Insecta; order Lepidoptera; family Geometridae; genus Mellilla; species Mellilla xanthometata. The sequence goes on along the minus strand of JAPUBQ010000004.1, from coordinate 17,067,884 downwards.
ATGTGTACATTAACAAAATGTTATACTTACTGCTGGAGTGCGGCTCAACAATCTGTGAACATTTTAGCTTTCTAGCTATCACGGTTTATACGATAATATATAATAAAGATAATAGCCTGGAGACAGACAGCGGAGGCCCTATACCAGGTTCCGTTTTTACCTTTAGGTTGATACTCTAAAAATGTCAAAATACACACATTTTACATAAATTTAGAATAGAATAGAATATTTATTTCAGCATAACATAAAAACATAACATAATTTAATTATTAATTTAAGTACTTACTTTAATTTAATAATTTTAGTTTATGTTTAAAGTTAATATATAATTCAATATTCTGTGACTGTTATCGTTATAAAGAGCGAGAAAACCTAAAAAAAAACATGTCAGTTGTATTGGAGTCCCCCATAAAAATGTATTTATTATATTCTGTTCTTAGCATTAAAAATGTTAGCTTTCTAGCTATCACGAAGAGATGACAGACAGACATCGGAAGATAAGCACAATAGAGTCCCGTTTTTTATAATTTAGGTAAAAACTATAAGAACTGCGAGTAAAAAAATCTCTCTGTAGCTTCCCGGACTTTTATTTAGTTACTGGGAAGGGTGCTTCACTAATTGGGCGGCCAATTATACGAGTACGATAATTATGATGTTATTGCGCGTTAAGCCGGGTACACATTGGTGCAATGTAACATGTAATGCAACATGCAATGCAAGAATTTGACGTCCACATTGCTGCAATGTATCACGTAAAGTAACAGAATTCCCATAGTGTAGACGCCTTGCGCGCACGAACCGCGTCTACTACGCGCACGAACAGATTGTTGCAACTCTTGCGCGTAGCGACCCGAAATTTGTCGGTTTTTTCCCCGAACACAAAGAGGCGCGCAGTATGCGCGGAGCGTCAGTGTGGACAGGTTGTGTGGTGTGTACGGCTAGGCGCGCGCGAACATGGAACAATCCATTCCTTTGCGTGTTCTTTTGCAGACTGAGCGATCCGTTCACGCGCATCTCGGAAACAGATGTGAGTAGGTACATGCGCGGTTCGTGCGCACGTTGTGCGCGCCCCGCGTCTACACTGATGCAATGCTCGTTTCGTGTTGCATTGCATGTTGCGTTGCAGCAGTCTGTACCCGCCTTTATAAATCACAAGATAATATCAGCTGATGCAACGCTCGGGTTGTCTCCCGCTCCGCCGAGATATGGAGCGGACATTAAGATATATAGGGTCCGCCGACACCAGGCATGGATTGTAAATAAAGCTTTCCTAACCTAAGTGTAAATTTTTGAAGCAATAACAGCTCAGTACGGCTTGTGGACACCTTACGTTGTGTAGGGCGTGGCTTCGATCCCCACCGACTGGCTTGAGCGTTAGTAAAGGAAAACATCGCGAGGAAACCATAACATGGTGGGAAAGCATTTTGTGGCTCGCTACTCGTACCACGCATCATTTGGAAATCCCGCACCAAGTACCTGGTGATGTGTTCCGGCAGCCTCCAGGCTTGTGAACCAGTCTGCATGCTCCAGCCGCGCCCAGGGTGTTACTGAGATACTGGTGTGGTGCGCGCTGTGCTGCTCCCATACATCGCACCAACCCGAACGTTACATTCCGTTTGACATAATACGAGTACGAGACGGGAGATGCGACCTGTATAGTTGTTTATGACATCTTTCTTACGGTGGAAACTCCGTCAAGTTGAATTTCATCAAATTCCATTCAAATATTTCTTTAAATCAAATCCATTCACCGGAGAAATTAAGTTGATCAACATAATTGCGCCGAGGTATTCGTACATAGTTTGAAATCATGAACATTTCATTATTCAACCAATTCATTATTACAGATCATAACATAGTTTAAAAAAAGCTTATTGAATAATGAATAGGCACAGCAAATACTAGTGTTATAATATAAGCGTAGTATGAGTATCGTGACTCCGTCCCTGAGCGCTGAGTGCGGCGGCGCGGTGCGTCGCTCGGCGCGAGACGGGCAAAGTGCACGCGCCGCAGACGACACGCCCCGACACCTATCATTATGCGTGTGTGGTAGTGTGTGTACTACACACACACTACCAGCTTTCTATATACTATATTTTTGTATAAGTATACGCAGCCAGGTCGGCTTGTTCTCGCTAGGAGAGAGCCACAGGTCAAGTATATAAGCTTATGTCTGTAAGCCCTACGGGTAAAAACTAGAGGAATTCGGAACCTACTGCATTTATTTACTATGTCAAATAAAGATATTTTGTATTTAAGTTGTAAATAGTTTTTACTTTTTATGACATTTCATAATACCATGTACTTAGAATGTACCTAGTTTTATGGACAATAAATGATTCATTCATTCAATCATTCCTTCAAGTGTATTTACCTGTTTGAGTAGAGCTCACACATACACTTGTGTTATAATATTAAAGAATGACGTTGTTTATTACAGCGCTTGTTGTAGTGGTCGTGGCGGGCATTGTCCGCGCCGCACTGCGGGGGGGCGCGGTGGACACAGAGACGCGCGAGGGAGAGGGAAGCTGAGGATGATTGTGATGATGGATTGTAGATGACGATACAACAGACTAGCTATCCTCACGGTCATCTGATGTACACACACGAGTAATGATAATATATCAGATGGTGTCGGATCATGTGTACCGTTCCTTGATCAACAGCATGTGATGAGTAGGTAAATAGTAAATATTAGAGAAATACTAACTGACCTGGCAAACATTGTTTTGCCTTAATAAAAAAAAATATTCTAAATATACAGTAGCCGATTCTCAGACCTACTGAATACGCATATAAAATTTGGTAAAAATCGGTCAAGCCGTTTCGGAGGAGTACGGTAACAAACACTGTGACACGGAAATTTTATATATAAGATATTATTCACGAATGTATGGTAAAAGTAGATTATATGGTGTTAAAGTTTTGACAATATAATACATACTTTGAAAGGTTTATAAATGCTTTTTCAAATGTTGCGTAATAACTGCTATACCGCGGCCGTCGTAGCACCAGCGTAGCCCAGCGTAGCGCCAGCGTAGCAGCTGCTACGACAAGATGCTACAGTTTACTTTTTTTGTACAACGAGTGTAAATTCAAAATTTAGAAAACTCCGACGTTGTAATTGTAGTGGCGGCCATCTTGTGTATGAATGGTATCAGTGTATAGTATTGTACAGATGAGCCCGTGTATTGACTAGGTACTTGCGGAGTGTATCATACCCCGGGCAACGCCGCGCGGCGGAGCCAGTACAGTCATGAACTAATCACGATATTTTAACGTGTTCCGTTGATAATGGTTAAATATTAACAAAAATTAACCAATTAACATGCCGATAATTTATTAAATAAGTTACTTTGCTCCCTCGTAATAAGATCGAGTTTGTTTTGAATTGTCGGGTTAATTATAGCGATAACACCTTGAGATGGGATGCATGTATCCGAGCGTCGCGATAACCTGTCCGCACACTGCAGCATGACGCGAGATAGCCGACAGCTTGTTATCGTCTGCTCGACAAATAATGAACTATCCTGTCTCCCGCGGTGCCGCGCGCCTACATCTACCACAAAACTTAAACTAAGGCCTCAGACACACATATTTGTTTAGTTAACTGTATATACACCCACATTGCCAGCTCTATATAATCGAGTATATCGTTGGTTTGTGCTGAATATACACTGAATTATTGAAGATTGTAAAACAAGATTTGTGATTCAGTCTGATTTTGTGTTTAACATGAGTTCACTACTGTAGAGCATTGAGTAGTGCTCGTCTGCTCAGCTAAACAAACATGGATACATCGTGTTTTATCAGCTTCAGACTAGACAGCTCCACCTACCGGCTCGAGCGTCGCTCGTGTGGATACTCTCGCTGGTAAGATGTTTAGCTCTGTCGTAAACAACGACCAAATCTTATATTAAAATACTCAAGTTACGTTTTCATTAATTTTTTTTTAACAACTCGCACTGAATGTAATGTTACATGTAAGTTAAATCACTTCCACGAACTTTCCACTATCCGATTGCATTCAAATTGGATATATATTCGGTATGAATACTCGTAGAATAACGCGGTCGTCGGAATACACACATGTACACTAAACACAACCCCTCGGGGTTGAGCTCAACTGAAAGGGTTTGATGAATCGATGACAGTGCTCGTTACTAGAACAACTTGATTAAAACATTACTTAAACTTGACTTAAAACCAAATTATAAAAAAAATTACATAACTTATGAATAATAAAGTGACAATCACGTATAAATTATTTACAATAGATAGAAACAACGAATAATTTAGTTAACTTAATAATTTAACTTAATGTTGTTTTGTTGTAAGCTTTATTCAAAATCAAAAAAAGATAATGCGGCTGTCTGTTCGTGTGTAATTGTTAATATCGCATCTCAATAAAGCTGTGTTAATGAGTTATCAAGCTGTGTGGAGACGCGGTATGGATGCTATCACTCATTACAACAGATAATTGTCACGACACGCGCGCATGCTCTCCGCTACTCACTCAATCTTACTTCACTCTATACAACTTGATTTACTTTAATTTTCCTAACTATATTTATGCCAATAAATTAAATAAGCAATAAACTATAAAGAGAATTATCTGAATTAATGGAAAACTGATGTAATATCTGAAAATGTTGTGTAAATAAGTTATGAGGAAAAACTGAGCTGATTTATGTATAGTGAAGTGGGGCGGCGGAGATTAACTCATACATGTTTTAAGGTTAATCATAATATTGGGGGTGAAACAAAACAAGGGAATACTACGACAAGCTTGTAACGCACCTCTCGCACTCCAGATAGCAGTACAAGCTCGAACTTTCAGAGAGAGAAAACATCGTGAGGAAACCATAGCACGTGGTAGGCTATTTACTAGTGTTCACCTGCTCTATACTAGGCATGCTCTACCTTAGTCTCACTAACCCGTGTGGTGAATAAAAAAGAAGATTATTTAGTTAGACAACAAGAGTTTTATTACAAGTTTACTGGAGCGCATTGGTCGTGTCTACGTCGTTAGATAGCTAGTTACTTAACACGCATTATTTACTGTTGACATTCCCTTATCACAGATCAAAGTCCCGCTGATAAGCATCCCGGATTCCGAATTAACTCCTCCGTTTATCTCAACAATATGACATGAATAACCCCGCAAGTGATTCGCTTATATTCATTACTGAATGGTTACCTAACATTGTAGGCAAGTGGTAGGTGTATTATGTCTTAAGGCAGATTGTAATAAATGCATATAATATAATTATGGAGTCCAACTTGCGATTGGACGGTTTAAATCCATACAGTTCACTGAATGTTTTAATTCAACATTGAGGCAGCACTGACTTTTCTAATACAATTTCACTAGCACAGAAGCCTGGGCTACTATTCATATTGTCACATGTTGTATTGTTACATTTCATGGTGACTATAAATATTTGTTTGATTTGATTTAGAATATAATATATGAAAATTTAAGCAACGTATTTAAAAAACCTCTTTTTATTTTATTTTTCCTGACATTGCCTGTCAACCTGTGTGTAAAGCACCGAGTTCTTTTAAAATAATGATAATAATATCGTGTGAGTAAAGTGGCCAAGTGTTTTGGTGTCGAGAGTTTTCAAGTCCAAAACTGCTTGTACTAACAATAACGACCAGGACTTACAAATTAGCGTGTCATCCGACCCACTGTAGCGCCCGGAACAGAAGGAACTGCCACTTTTTAAATGACAGTCTTTTACGTGGTCACCCATCCTAAAATAGTTTCGAGCGAAGCTTAACTTCGGTAATAATTTCAGATTTACTTATTTATCCGAGCTACATGTGCTTGCTACGCTTCTTTTAAAATAGCTAAGTTCTGACTTAAACTACAAAAACAAATGACATAGCATTTTATACTATATATACAGGAGCCAACGGAACTTATTTACACCCTGACCTACTTGCCAATAGAATAGAGCCTTCATTAATAAAAGCGCACCATGAGGTGTTGCTATTCTCACACTTCACCTGACTCAAACTTGAATAGACCATGATAGGGCAAGATTTTGGAAAATTTCTACATAGTGCAGTAGAGGTTACACCTTCTTTGCAAGAACATGTGTTGATGGAGCCAAGTTACTTCTGATTTTAAATAAAACTAAACTAGATATTTTACTGTTTTTATTGCTAAATAATTAAAGTGAAAGCATTGCATTGTGCTAAAGGAAATGTTCCAAAATGTCTACTACAGGAGCAGAGCCAACATCTGTTCTGTCAGCTCGATCTAGAGCACCCATAGACGAGTGCGGCGCTCAGTGGTGGGAACACTTCGGCAGCAAGCAACCTCACACAGCTTCAATCATACAACCAACCGACGAACCGAAGGTCCGAGATAAATCTACCAACACGTCACCGCAACAAAAGGAGGTGATTTTCCGACTGAATCAATCGCAAGCTCCGAGAGATATAGTGCTGAATAAATGGAGGGAAGAGCAGGCGAGAGTGAATTATGAAAAGGCGAGGAAGGCGCTTATCAATTCACTGAAGGAAAAATATCAAAACAACGCTCAAGGGAATATGAGCCGAGTTGCATGGAGGAAAAAAGTCGAAATCGGTGCAACTGGAAATAGCATTCGAGTGATGGAAGACAATGTCGAAGGCTCGTCAAATTCGAATGTAAATCATGAAGACGGGGCGCGAGCCGAGCTGAAGCTTGTCGCTCATACAGATAAGGTAGGTTTTAAGTCGCGTGGAGGAGGGAGCGGGCGGCACGCGAGCCGGCTGGAGGCGGCGCGGGCAGCGAGCAGCGCCAGTACAGCGGCGGCCGCCGAGCTCGCCCCACCACGCCACCACCAGACATGCCGGTGAGTGCTCACACACACACACACACACACATCTCTCATCGCTCCTTGTACCCGGTGAACGTACCCGGATGTAAAGTGGTACAGACCAAGCGGGGTATACATACACACACACGGACAATCATCGAGTCATCATCTCTGACTACGTTGCCAACTGAGAAAACTCTCTCTCCGACTGGTGACAGCTGGGGAAAACACAAAATCATCGCATTTCAAAATAATATTACGTACATGGAGTTCTTACAAAGATAGCAAACCTCACGTTGCAAGTATTCACAGTGAACATCTCTGACTACTGCTGCCGGAAACAATCGTTATGGGAGTGTAGGTAAATACAGCAACTTGGCACCTGCTTCATGTGATATAATTATTATCTAGCTTTAGGGAGCGCGGGGAATATCGCAGACAGAACATACTTACTGTTATAATAGTGCGAGTCAACTGCAGTAGCTGCGTTACAATGTATAAACCCAACTCGTAGCAAACCGCACGAGGGCAGGAGTCAGGAAGCACCAATATATCGCCGCTACCTACACCGGTGAGGAGGACTGCGACCACATGGCATAAGCAGCTCACTATACGTATGCTATAGTCTACATGATACTAGTACTATATGATATAGGCCATAACCTACCACGAGTGCGGGTTGGCGGATGATACACGAGTATATTTTGTTTACTAAGAAATATCATCCTGTGTAGATATGTTTCAAAAATGTCTAGTAGAATATCTCTCCGCGAGATTCTTTAGGTTCTATATAATGACAAGCAGCGTGTTCCAGGCAAACTGAGATTAGAAGCAAACTGAAGAAGCAAGCAACAGCCCGATTCGCACTTGGCCAATATCTAATATTGGCCAAGTGCGCTATTCGTCTAAATAACTTACATTCAAAATTTCATCCATATCAGTTCAGTCATTTGAGCTTAAAGAAGCAACATACATACACAAACACACAAAATTTCCCCTTTATACCTATTTTAATTAATTAAATTTATTTTTTATAGTATTAATGGGACAAGTACGAAGCACGAGAATTATAAAACTCGAATCGAAAATCCCCGCTTGTATGCCTAGAGGTATATTGAACTCATCAAAGCAATAGTATAAAACATTTGATTTAAAAACTCCAGACGCAGCCTCGCCGATATAAACTTCTTTCAGTTCAGTTTATGCTAGTAGACTCGTGACAACTCTACTTTATTGCCTTTTTACTGAACACAGTTTTTTCATCGGCCTTTCTTCACAACTTATAATTTACTGCTGAGTTTGGAAGTAAAAATCGCTTTTTAATGTTCGATAGGTAATGTAATCGGTGACAGTGTATTATTCGCTCCTATTTTGGTCGTAAGTCGTGAGTTTAGTTGAGGGATTAGTGAATTCCCGACAGTCATGCCATCGTGATGTAATCGCGAGTCCCGTTCTCTCCTTCTCACTCAATCGATTGGGGAGCCACCGGCTTGCCTGCTTCTTCGCGTTCGTACACTTTACATTAAAACGAATAAATCCTATTTTATTAACCGATTTCAAAAAAGGAGGAGGTTATATATTCGACTGTATGTATTTTTTTTTTTATGTATGTTCACCGATTTCTCAGCCATTTGTGGATCGATTCTCAAAATTCTTTTTTTAATTGAAAGAGTATGGTTCTGAATTGGTCCCATTGTCACCAAAATAGGATCTGATGATGGATTCTTAGGGAAATCGAAGGAAAACCTAAAAAGTTAGGTTATGTTTACGCCCGAAGAGAGATTCACGCTCGTTCGGCTGTACTGATATTCATGAAATTTAAGATGAAAATAGGTAAGACTATGTGTTAACACATAGGCTACTTTTTATCCCGAATATAATTACTGTTCCCGTGGGATGCACCAAATAACACATAAATCTTTATAACTTCTTCACGCCCGAACGGCTGTACTGATATTGATGAAATTTGAGATAAAGATAGGTTAGACTATGTGTTAACATATTGGCTACTTTTTATCCCGAAAATAATTACTGTTCCTGTGGGATGCACCAAATAACACATAACACACTGATTTCGCTTATATTTGATATGGGGGTAAACTAGACCTTGTATAACACGAAGGTTCCTTTTTAGCTTCGGATAACACGTTCATTTGTTGGTCCTGGATACTACTCTTAGTACAAGCAGTGGTCAAACTAAATAAAGGGCTTGAAAAATTCTTGACACCAGAGCTTGGCCACTTAGGTCATACTAAGTGGAAGAAGGAACTGTAAAATTTGATATATAAATAGACTAGACCCTCGAACGGATAAGGAAAATATTTACGCGCTCGCTTCGCTAGGAGTTAACCCGCTTCGTTCGAATTTCCCCCAGGATGTTTTGGGCTTATGACACTCCAAATATTATATAATTTGTGCTGCTTTGGACTTCTTTATGCTCAAATAGTTTGAACAAATACGGTGAAAATTTTCGCGCTCGCTTCGCTCGCGCATTGCTCGCTTCGCTCGCGTCCAGCTCGCTTCGCTCGCCCTTGGTCCTAGTACGTTTTGACACAACAGACATTATGTAATTTGTGCTGCTTTGGACTTCTTTATACTCAAACGGTTCGAACAAATACGGTGAAAATTTTTGCGCTCGCTTCGCTAGCATACAGCTCAATTTGCTCGCAATTCGTCGCCTGCCTGGCATACGCCAGAGGTTTTTTGATCGTGAAGTTTATTTGGCTCTCTATAGCTAAAACTTAAAAAATATCATGACTAACCACTAAAAATGTTAAAATAAAATTGTTTTAAAAAACAAACAACCGACTTCAAAACACAACTAAAAAGAGAAAAATAATTTCATGTACTTATAAAAAACTATTTTAAATTTTTATTAATCCTGTTTTCTTGAAGTCGGTGCCATTTAAGAAGAATTAATGTTTGTTAAAAAAAAACTATTTTCAATTGTCTTTCTTTGCTAGCACCGACTCCAAGAATACAGGATTCATAAAAATTTAAAATAGTTTTTTATAAGTACATGAAATGAACTCTTCGATTCTACATATATATTCTTGATTTGATGCAGGTTTAAAATTATTTTTCTCTTTTTAGTTGTGTTTTGAAGTCGGTTGTTTGTTTTTTAAAACAATTTTATAATTAATTGATTGCTAGGATTCAATTAATTATCACATAATTAAATTATTATAAAATCTTTGTTAGAGGCAAAGATCTTAGTTTTTATTTAAAAATAATAATTGGAGTTTAAAATTACAATATTGCGAATTGTTGATTTTATATAAATATATTTCGTGAAATATCTACTGCTGCGTCTCAAGCGCTTCGCTCAAATATGTATGGCGATGTACAAACACAATTAAATTGCGACCAAAAAGTTTATGAGAAAGTAAAGTTAGTTGTACATAAACAACACGCGTAAAGCCGGGACGAACAACTAGTGGAGCGAATAATGATAAGGATATTCATATTTAGTAAACATTGTTATCAGAGGGCGGGAACGTGAGCGAGTGAAGATAATCATAATAATATCTTCACGATAAAAGTGCATATTCATGAAACGTATTTATCCTTGTGTGCATGGCTTGTTACTGAAATACTCGCGCAGAGAGAGAGAGAGAAGATATGAAAAAGATAGAGAAGGAAGTCACAAAATGCTGTTGATAATATGTAGTATTACTACGACTACTATTAAATTTATTGCAGTTCCGCTCTGTGGCTTAGATAAGATTAATTTCGGAGTAATAAACAAGATTTTGGTTTTCTGTTTGATTATCTTCTTTTACTTTACCGCCCTACTGGGCCGTCAACACTTGTTTACTTTGTTTTGTTTATATTTTAAACATTAACACATCAGGATTTCCATTACGTTTTATTCAAAAGTAGATAATAACGCGGTTGTTTTCTTAACAAAAAGCGGTTGCTTGCTTTCGTTGTAACAATACCTACCCAAACGAGTGCTAAAAGTAAACTACTATTGAAATGTTCCGTAACACATGTGAGAGCACCAAGGCTCGCAGGGTGTACGCCGAGCAGCTCATGATATCGGATGATAGTAAGCAGCGAGGCGGCAGGTCTCGCGATATCAGCTCCAGACGGTGTGAGGCTCCGCGGCCGCGGCCTCGCTCCCGATCGGTTTATCACGGGCTCGCTCTACATTACTCACGATTAACTTATCACTATCTGTTCGTTTAACAATGGGGAAGTTAGACAAGTGACCAAACATAGGCGGCGGAGTGCTATACTATTTCTTATTTCTACCGTATCGTCTAAATGCTTCGGGCTCAAATCGAGAGTTCGCAGATATCGGGGCTCCTCCGATATAACTAGCTATTCGAAATATACGAAAAATACATACTGATTTTAATCATGGACCGTACAATCATCTCTAATATCTACCAACTTTACATGTCATTTGACCTATACGGATGCACACAGACGTAAATGCCACTTGATAAATAAATTAAAAAGTATACTTTTTATTGTCATTTACGCTTCCCATTAGAGGACTTTGGGCCACCTAACTAAAAGGTTGTTCACATAATATAGTTAAAGCTCTTCAACATTTACTAAGACCATGTCCTAAACAATGAATAAACTCTATCTTAGTAACTTTACTTACTCACCGAGTAGAGTGAATGAACTTTTTTTACAATAAATTGGCTTGCGCTTGATCACAGTTCTCCTGACTGAAAAGGACTGGAGGTAGCTTGGCAAATAATTCCACACCTTAACGACCAACTGGCCAAATTTTCTTTCTCTGTCTTTATGTTTGGAAACATTCGCGTAGAGGCTGTCATTTTTAGCCAACCTTGACAAAAATTGGAAAATAATTGCGAATATTTTTTTCTTTTGTTGCCCTTCTCTCTTCAATGGCGAGTCTTCGGTGTATCGTCATGTATAAGTTGAGATAACACATTTTGACAAGCAATTACTTAACATTAGTATTGAAAAGTATTTGTAGATATTAATTAAACTTTATGACTTTTATATCACGGCGATCACTTGAATTGTGATACGAGGTTTAAAACTTTCAGCGCCACCATTTCAGAGCAAGGTGATGTAGAGTATTGTCCAGAGCTCGGCTGCCTCGCAACCACCTCTAAGACGAATATATGTTGCCTTACACCTAACGGTGTGTTCCAGCAGTTCCTTAAAAGCCAGTTTTTCCAGTTTAGGCATGCTCCACATTAGGAGTGTCGCTAGCTCGTGGACCCGCGCCCTGGTTAAATGCATTTCACCAGTACAGTGTAATGCGTAAAATAAACAGTGTTCCAAAAAATTGTGTTTGGAGAATTACCAGATTAGTGTACATAAATATAGGTCATCCGTTGATAGTATGGATTTCACGGAAAGACAATAGCGTTCACATCGCAGGTGAGTCAGGGTAATCACATAGCTAATGTTCCGCTATCACGAGGAGGGCGGCGAATCGCGCTAATGTTTCCTGACGAAGGTTGCCGCGGTACATGTGTAGTGTGTGGATTACACTTGCACTCAACTAATCAAACAGTTTAACATAAACTTTGATTTAAATCAATTTCTTATTTTACTTTCTATCTATAATCAGTGAATCCACTAGCAGAATACTTGTGGAGTGGTTGGTTTTGGCAGTTTGAAGTCCTCTGTCCCTCCATATTCCAACAATATTTTCCTCAGATCAGCTATTTTGACTATCTTTCGCGGCCTGGATGTGTCTACAGGTACATTGTTAATAAGCTGTATTGTTAGCGGGTTAACGTACCTCTCAAGCCTCGCCTGGTATATCTTGCTTTGCTTGCTGTCTTCTTCTTTTTATGGTACTCGTATATATGATAATTCCTAGTAGGTACATGTGAATTCCGAGATTACACTTTAAAAGTTTTAGAACAATCTATTCTGAAATTCTTAGGGATTTCCGAGGTTTTTACAACTATGGTTTGTATTAGCACGGCATACGGATTTAACTATAAATCCGTATGATCCATAGATTTAGAGACGAAGAGTTGGTCCGGAGTTGGTTGTGCGGAACTGCACAAGCGGCTCTTGTCCGCCAGCCTCGCTCGGAGTTACATATGAATGTATTTGAGCCGTGTGGGCCTCGGGGTCGTGAGCCCTTACTAGATTCCTAAGCTGATAGAAGCGACGCGTGACCACTATACTGAGGTATTCCTGGCTCAAAGTATGAAGCTGGACACGGGTGAACTGTTGTAATAATAAGTTTCCCACGCGGTGTTCACCCGGGTAGGGACAAGAGGTGGACGGTACTCATTCCTCTTATTTCCTCACACATCCTCCACCAATCACCATCAAGCAAGAAAACATTATCGTGTTTTTGTTAACGTATAATGACAAGTAGGTATTGGAGGCGAAATCTTCCATTTCCTCAAATATGATAAGGTGGCGGTGGACTTTGTCCGGCGGCGGCGGCCCGATATACCGCTCCTCGTGCTCGCGCCACGTTTGTTTGTTGTTTACTGTCATTATCTTGTGTTAACAACGCCTTGGACAAAAAACCCTGCGTCTTACAAGTTTTTATTTAACTTTAAAGTGTTAATGGTACATTATCCCTGAAGCCTCTAACCCCCGGCAAAAAAACGACAGGATGTTATATGACGTGAGTGTATGTGTGTACTCTGATAGTGGAGCATGCATAGTCTGAAAATACTGTGTGTCAAAACCTTGAACGACAGTATTTTCTAACGGCGGCTGGCGTTAAGTGCTCGACGGCAGATTTTATAAACGGCAGATAGCTTGGAAGCGGTAGCGAACCTACCGCCATGGCTACGGTCGGTCTTCATTACTGGCGGGCTTGGAACTCCCGCCTGGCGGCTCGTAACGCGACCACTCGGCTGACTGGTCTGTCATCGCCTCAAAATAAATTGTAATATCTATAGAATGGATCGGCCTACCACAATGCAATGAACTGCATTTCCTCCGGTGGCCGGCAATCAGCGGAAGCTGTCTGTATTTAGACTCCGAGACACAGATTAGTGAACAGTTCGTACTGAGAGAGCTTTGCCCTTCCGGACTGGGGGCAGAGGTCAAACCAAACTTAGTGAGAGGACAACTAGAATACTTTACTATTCTTACTAACAGTTTCTAAGGCTAATTTTTGCAAAGTGTTTCATAGTTAACATTATCTACAGCCTATTCCATCTCAATTTCTCTATCTCGACCCTGCGCGTGACTCTATGTACATTTCTATGTAGATACATATTTAAAATACATAATTATTATTTTTTCAGTTAGTAGGTACATATTAGACGCCTGACCGCGTCAGTTTTTAATTATTTATATAGATATTTTGATCTAATATTAATTAATGATCCAAGACATGTTTTATGTATTTTGTAATTAATTTTTATTTTGACATCCTCCTCAGTGGGTTTGGGTTATCACTTTTACAATTTGTTTACTGTTCACGATAATCTACCATTGTGTTTTTCTTATCAATCATCTATCTGAAGACAACAATAAATATAACGGTTGACTTTTTGACATAATTCATTATACTATAATCTACGGACGGCTTGCTCCGGACATTATGTCTATCTAAGAAGTTATTCGTTAATTAAGAATTTATTAAAGTTCGTATATAGTCATGACGTCTAATTTTACCAGCACGTGAAATAAATGAATGCTACGCAAAATTTGACTTTAACGTTTTTTTAAGTACTAGTACGAAGTACAAGTTATTATTCTGTGGTACTAGTAATATTGTTGTCTACATCGGCTCCTACAGACATGTATTGTGCATCACCTTGTTGCTTTACGTGCTACTCCTCGCGGTACTCAACCATTGTATCTGCTATTTTAATAACAGTCATTAAAAATTTTATGTAAATTCAATATTTTAAAATGAATTTGAACGGTCCTGAATGAATACCCATTTTGACATAACTATTTGACTGACCTATTGTCTAAGCCGCAAGGCACAAAATAGTTGTAAATCAAAATTCTGCACAATAAACCATTTATGAATGTTCAAAAAAACATCTTTGTCTATATTCTAGGGTAGTTCAGTGCGGGTGTCGATAAACGACGATTACCTAGCACTTATCATAGGTCAGTATCGGTAAGGTCACTTAGATACGCACCACGCTCACTGCTCAATCATTATGCCTATTTCTATTATTTTTTGTTTTATCATAATCATCATTATCAGACCGTAATTGCCCACGGTGCCGACACGTGGACTCTTTTAATTAATCTTTTTCTCATCATATAGGTACTAATAAAAAACAATATACATTCCGTCATTTCGTGGTGTTTGCCAGATTGAACAGATTTTCATCAAATATAGCTAAGAACACTCGCAGCTACTACACCTTACAACCAAACAAAAAAGCCAAATTCAAATCGGTTAATCTGTGGGTTGGCAGCTCCGATGCCACAGGCACACAAACACACACGGAGACTCGTCAAACTTATAACAACCCATGGTTTTAGCGTGGGCGGATAAAAAAAGGAATCCGTTGGAAATCAAATGACATGATGAAGAATGTTGAGAGCCGGCACCGAGACGCCGGCGGACATGTCGCGAGGCAGAGTGCCGCCCGGAGGAGCGGAGTGAGGGCACACATACCGCGTTCTGATCACCGACAGAGCTCCGACATTATATCGTGTTCGCTTCTCCTGCCGCCGGCTCCGTAGCGCTCCGCAGGCGGCGTGTGCCGACCCGCCGCGAACATTGTTTAGCCTTACTGTCCCAACAATGACTCAATAGTCGTTGTAGACATGTTGATTGACAGTTTAATAAAAAGGTTCAGCCGTCATTCATTTAGTTACTTATATATTTTGGACTACTCACTCACACATCATCTTTGTAGATTATAGCTACATAATTATGAATGTGTTAGTTGTTAATTATATGATGATGTTTATTATGTCATATTATTGTAAACTTGTATTAAAATCCATTCGGTATTTTGCGTGAAAGAGGAGCAAGCATCCAGACATCCGTATAAACTTTTGCGTTTATAATATTAGTAAAACAGTTCATTTACTTTTGTAAGCAAAAGCTGTTTATTTCATAAATAAAATAACACAAAAATGTCTGCTGTCAACGTAAAGAAGTAAATGATCGGGCTACGTGCACGTAGAGCTACGTACACGACCGTAGCACCTCTACATACCTATATATAATGCAACTCGTGAGCGTGCTATGAAATATTATCAACTGGCCAAACTTTCCCGCCCATAAAACGCTTTGAACAAGGTACATCGTGAAGATATCTTTATTGCTCATACAACTACAAGTCATGAAAATAATGTCAGTTTACGGAAAACTTTAAAGACATTCACATTTGTAAACGTTGTCTAGATGTATGTATGTGTAGCAACAACCCAGTGTCAGCTATTCTAGTTCCACCAAGTGACGTTGTCAAGCTTCGTGTTCACGAAACTCGACTCCAGTAAGATGTTCTCCGTGTTATTGGCGAGCAAACACTACTAAACCTAGGTTCACGTGATAATCTAGACATCGAGCGACAAGGTCACCTGTTAGCGGCTCTTCAATAACGGAAGATACGATAGAGTCTCCGTCATTCGATTCCACAACAGGAGTAATCGAGTCGATTGCCGCCGAATCGAGATCCGCGGTAAGCACGAGTTGGCACAATCGATAGAGACGAGCCTCCGATTTTTCTGTACGCGTCTGTTTATTTTTGCCAACCGGAAAAATATTTGATGTGATTGTGAACTCTATGTCAAGGGCGTAGCGCGCCGGCGGCCAGCGGTGCCTCACGGCGGCCGAAAACACAGGTTTGCCGGAATTCACCACGGGCAAGATGGCGGCCCTCGACACGTGACATAAAACATTATTTACGGGCGGGAAGTTCGCGAGGCGGGATGCGACATGCGAGAGCGGCACGAACCGCGGAAATGTGGATTTAATGAACGATTCTTATTCATAGCTCTTTTATGTAAAGGAATTCGGTGCTCGGGATGCCAGGTTTAGCCTACAACGATATCAATCCAACAGAAATTGTATAATGTCGATAAGACCGGTTACTAAGCGCGACTTATGGCATGCGATGTAAATACAAAAAAAAACTACTCAATACATTATCTAACTTTTTATCGTCAAAATATAGATGGTTGCTAAATTAGTATGTTATCTACAAACTTTTTTAGGGTGTACACATGACATGCACGCAGCTAACGTCGAAAATACAGATAATTATTGTATGCAGATAGTATGTATGATGGAACATAATATCGTAGGTAAATAACAAGTACATAATGGCCAAACACCAAATTACTCCAGTGAAAAAACCGTACTTAAATGAATTAACCAGCCAAGATATTAAAACGTACCGAAGTAAAGCGCCATTAATAACGTTAACTATGATCCGGTTCATAATAACCTGTAATTCGTAGTGGAAGTTAAGTTTGGCAGTTTGACACTAATAAGGTAAAGTTGCGCCGCGAAATGAAGCAGCCGTCACTGCGCGCTCACTTCATGACGACATGATAGAAATGGCGAACCTACTTGCCGCGGTCCCAATACTCGTTCCAAACAGCTACATTTTGATAATACACGTTGTAGTGGCGAATGTTTATTATTTTATAGATTCTAAGTTAATAAGGCTATTTTTTTTGTTTATAATTATAATAATTACTATAAGTAATATTCACTAAAAGTTATTTTTGGCAGAGCTAGTTTCTCTTGCAAAGTGTTATCTCTAATAACTAGATGCCACGCATGTAATGAATAAAATCACGATTCATCTGAAAACTACTTTATAATTATTTTGAAGTAACAACATCTCGTAGCATTAACCTGGGGTTGCATACAAACTAATGTAGTTTAAACTTAAATAATGTTTTAGAGTATCTAATTATTATTTCTATCTTTTTAATATATTATTTATACGCTTAAACTTCAATATCAAAAAGGATCGTTCAAAATAATGTTGGGAAACAGGAGAGAAAAATAATTTTGGGATGATAAAATTGTTGTGTGATTGTTCGATTCTCATAAAGGTATTATTGTGAGATGAGGGTAGAACTACAAAACCTGCAGTCCCCTCGTCGCGGCCTGAGACCTCAGCCTGAGGCTGTCACTCTGGAATCGCATGGGAGTCAACCCGCGCTCGTATCATCACCGCGCCGTAGTACAGAGTTACTCTCTTATATATCCTAAATCGTGTCGCGCTTCGCTTCACCGACGATTATATTTTTCTGTGCTGTGCACAATACTGTTCTGCATTTCAACAAGGAGCTTGACGATCGTGACCCACCGAGCTGCCGCCAGACGCGAGGAGTTGTCCCGGGGAGTGGCGTCGTGGATGAAAGGTACGTGGTGCTATCTAAGTTTCGCAATTTCCTTGTGAGAATCAGAACTTGCATACAGTCTCTCTGCTCTACTCATTTTGTATCGAACAGTGATAATTGTACGTGTTGAAATATTTCAGTTTGTGTTTGAATGGTAAGCAACATTGTGGGCGGTTTAAAGTGCGTCGAGCGAGTAAACAAGAGTGGAGTCCAGCACTTACTGGAACATAAATAAGTACAATCTTATCCAAATATGTCAGCTCGCCTGCTTGTTTACGATCATAACAATCATATTCATTATAAACTAGATAATACTGTTGTTACATTGTGGCGGCACAGGCGCGGCACCAGGGGGTAAGAGGGTGGCCAGTAGACCCGCCCCGAAATTATAAAAGAGGCTTTGTTAAAAAAATTGTTTGGTGACCACTATAGAACATCAGCTTTCCAAATTTTATATATTTTATAGTGTCTGTAAAGATGAATGATAAATGTATAAGACTTTAAATTACTATTGCGGCGCTAAGCAGAAGTATTTATTTATTTATTGCCACTGATAGCAGTGGCTATTATCATTGGGAGGGGAGTGGCGTCAGTTTCCAGTGTCTTACACTGCGATTGGGGGGTTGTTGATTACATAAACAAAACAAGGTACTCCCTTTCAAAATCAATCTACAAATAATAATATATTTATTCAACTTTTCTAATAAATGTAATATATTAATGTTTTAAATATTGTAGGGATGGTCAGGAGCTCGTGAAGCTTCACACTTTGGTTTCTGCACCGTTGTTATGTTCGTATGTCCCGACTTTACCTCTACTTCTCGTTCTCCAAATCAACTTACCTCCCCCTTTAACGAGCGGGAAACCGTCAATAAAATTGGATTGTTACACACCATACCCCCCATAGCGCCATGCCAGATGGAGGGCTCCGGGTTTTTGTATCTGGTAAGAAATAAATAAATAATCTGTAGTAAAGACTGAGTAACTGCCCCCCCCCCCGGGAGCCGCCTGGCGCGGCCCTGGCAGCGTCAGCCGGAGAGGTAGCTACAGTATCCATCAAGCCGGGCTGCGTCGCGTCGTGCCATCTCCGCCGCATTATTTACCATGTTATCGTTTACATCGTAACGTTTATATAGAACGCCCCAGTTCCCCGCGGCCGCGCCACGCACGCACCACGCTACTGGTCGGGAACAACACCATCATTACTGAAACAGCGCAAACTGTATCGATTCCATATAAGTTTTGGGATTCGCTAGTATAGTAGTTATAGTTTGAACTGAAGTAATGCCCACGTAACTTGTTATAACTATACTGTTGATAGCACCGTACACGCACGCCTACACCAACATCGCATTTGGTAGATCTGGAAATGTAGCTCGCGCACTTATTTATCTTTGCTGATTGTAGGGAGTTACTACAACGCTATGTTCTTTATTTAGTTTTCATTTGTTCATTTCATCAGCATTCATTAGCATCACATAATTATTACATAATTTAACTTAAAGCTGTGCTTGTCAATTTTCTATCTAGGTAAAAGTTGAACTTTTCAAGCACCAGATAGTTTGTGTTTTCCTTCAAGGTGTTAATAAGAAGGTTAAGGAAGTAAGGAATTGGTGTCATAGATATACATGTATGCTTATTCTTCTAAACCATAGATCTCGGCGATGACAAGGGCGAAATCTTAAATTTTCAGTTTTATCGTTATAAAACATAAACTTATCGAATATTTATACCAATTTTGGACCCAATCAGACTTTCGAGTTACAAGAAAAAACTTCTTCAAAATATGTAATTATTTTTCCTTGTTTATATTATTCCAAAATGTCGGGAATCAAAGCTAGCACAGATAGAAAACATTCAGGTAGGATTTGAATAATGATAAATATCAATAACAATGTCACGAAATGATAAGATTATGTGGAAGCCAACGACCGGCGCGCGGCGGCCAACCGCACATCGCGCCGCTACTCACTCGTCACACATCCAGCTCCATATTGAGATACACAATCACATGTAAATATTCTTTCTTTGTTCATTCGGTTTGTAGCCTCGGCAAATATGCAACAATATCTATGAAGAAAGATGAAAGATAAAAATAATAAACAATATACGTTGAGAAATGACTCCTAACAGCTTAAGCAAAGCTAGATAGGAAGGATGGTAAAGGTTAGAAGTACGTACCTATAAACTATAAATCATGTAAGAGTAGATAACGACGAGTAACAAACAAAATCCAAAAGCACTCGGAGGTGTGTCGAGTCTTTTTGATTTTAACGTTTTGTAAATATTTATAACATTTTTGTTTTAAATGTTTCAGTCAAACAGTTTTATCTAGCTCCTTTATGTCAACATACTCGTAGTGCACGTACACGTACAATTACACAATTAAGAGATAATGAAAAAGATATATATTGTGCAAAATTAGATACATATTATTTACAGTACATATTTATAATTATAAATGTAGGTGTAGGTATGTAGTTATATTTGCACAACGCGTTATACGTCAATATGTATTTCCACCACTGACCTCTATTTCTACTAGAACGCTAGAAATAGAGGTCAGTGATTTCCACACACAGCATCATTTCTCTAGAGTTTTTCCTTTGTTTTACTTTATTACAAATTATCAAACACCTTCCTTGAATGGGATACGCTGAGTGTTCAGGTGCAATGCAGCCAAAATACACACATTGACAAGAAGCCACGAGCTAAATATAATTATGTAACATGTTCCTTGCTAATATACATCGGAAACTAGACCCTTACAGTGGGTATGAGTGTACTCGAATATTTCAATGAAGGACAGAACCTGTCGTTCAGTGCTAGCATGACATCACACACAGCTCTGGAGAAGGAAGGGGTTACGTTTCCCCTCTCTCATTAAACTTACATCACCGCTCTACCGTGCTTCTTTAAAGTGTTCATGTATAAAGTTGCTCACAAACAGTTTTTTCGTGACCATATATAACTTCGTAGATAATTCAATATATAGTAGATGCAGAAATTTCTTTTCTTAATACTCAGGCAAGAAACAAGAAATATCCATAAATATTTTTATCTAGTCCAAAAGTAGTAAAGCGGAGACGTTATATTAGATTTTTTTTTAAATAAAAATATGTTTAACTGTATTCATTCACAATTTACAAAGCATACAATTTAAAATAAATTATAAAATTAAAAACTAAAATCAAAACCTCTAGGTAATAAAACTCATGTAAAAGGCCACTCTGTACAGAACCTGACGGAAAAGTACCCATAAGGCTGGTGTAAGGTGGCATTGCCGCGTTGTAAAGCTCTATGGATTTCAGGAGCTAGATTTGTATAATTTCAAAGAACCTACAATAAGTGAAAGAAAACCTGAAAATTGGTGTGAACAATCCTAATTCTAGTAAAAAGTCTGTCGCAATAAAAATGTCAGTGGAACTTTGTAGAAGTTCGAAGCCGATAATGTAAATACCTATATCAGCAGCGAGGCCGCAGCACTGGATTTATACTCGGTTCATGTCGCGAGGCCACGATACATATTCTTATTTATACATCGACACTCGCAACTCTAATATAACAATGCACAGAAAATGTTGTTTATTTTTCTCTTTCAGGTCAATGCTTTTTCTTATCCAGTATCTTTCATTGGACATGCTTTTTTTTTTTAGTTATTATCTATTTAGTCCAACACATATTTCATTGGTCCGCGAGCGCTGTATCAGGTCATTTTCACGCAAAATGTAGGACCGATGGGATAGAGTCGCCTGGGGATAATGATGATGAATTCCCAACAATCATACGTAGAATAAGTCAAAGAGATCGAGTTTTGTATTTGTGGTATGTGCAAGGTCGGACGTCACTGCCAAGTCCCCGGGCAGCTAATGTATAATCGTGAGATTATCTACTCACACAGTTTGCGTATCACCATGATTATGACGTCACCGAGATTTGGAATGTTTTCGTAACGAGGAATAACATGTGCGGCACAATGATCACGCTTATCGCGGCGTGCTATCGGTCACTGACCCCGGCAGCGCGTCACACACACACACACACACACAAACACGGGAACTCCTATCTTGTTATTGCCAAAATATATTAAACCGAATTAAGCGTGTTTCCTTTTGCAGAAGAAAACGACGTTACGTGAAGAAATAACAAGCATACACACACTCACAAACTTTCGCCTTTCGGCTGTCGGTCTGGGTGTGAAATATGTACTACATGTATGTAGTATATATGTTATGATAGCAACCATAAATGAAATGGTTTAGTATGGAGTTAACCAGCTGTGTGAGTCCCAAAATGTGTCCCAATATAAAAAAAAAATATAGATCAAATCGTGACCTAGTGTAGAGAAGGATGGCTAGATAATCCTTGTTTGTTTGTGTGTAGTGTGAAGAATACATTGTGGAAGGTTGGATACATAAAAGCTTTTTATATTCATTTATTAGCTGTGCGCCGCAGAATTACTTTAGTTTCAGGTTCAGGTCAGGTCAGAACCTGACTTTAGTTTGTGGGGTTGATGCTACCTATTCCGGCTGTGGATGATGATGATGATGATTAGTTTACCATCAACTAGATAGCTCCCTGGAGGGGGGGGGGGGGTTTATTAAATATTGATATCGTTATCAATACAATAGGTGTAAACATGGAGGGTGACCGGTGAAGCAAAACGTTACCACCGTCCCGAGGTAGCCACCCTAACTAATACAAATATTAGTCAACTGTAGTACCCCGCCAGCGCCGGCCTGCGCCGCTCGACACACGTCACCTGCAAGTGCAATATGAAAGTTTATAATAAAATCCTTGGAAGCTCGTAATTTGACTCGGATTAATCGCTACATTACAGTTGCGTTGCTATTTGCTATTCCGTTCTAACAGACTAATGCCTGTATATGTAAATAATTGCACACCGCGCGCGTAGGTATACCCTATATTTTTATGTGTACCTATCTAGTGTTCTTACTTATCACTTTAAAAACACAATACATTACATCTGACGACAACATAATATATACTGAGTGAATGAATACATATTGATTGTGTTAAATATTGTGCAGTTGATATGATTTCATCAGGTAGTATAGATGTAACAAACACTCCCCGATTGCGTTGCTAGGTAACAAGATCTTTATCAACCACAAAATAACAATTGAAAGTCCATTTTAGTGAAAACAAAAGCGAGCCATGTGTTCCGCGGCGCGAGCTACATCGAGTTAGGTAAGATGTCATTATATTTGCACCTAAATACGTTGTTGTGGCGAAATGATGTTAGTTTAGTGAGCTAGTTAGCTAATGGTTTGTTTACAGTTTACAGACAAGGTTAGTTGAGTCTAGCTTTGAACTGCTGAGGGTCTAGTTCAAAGCCATTTACGTACATTAGCGGCACCTTCGGAGGAGGTTGTCGACCTTTGTTTCTATAAACTTGTAGAGGTGTAATTACGTTAATGTGTTCAGTATTTGTTGCGGCAGATACTAACCGATGGTTTATGTACGAAGAAGTTTTATGAAGTGTTATCCCAAAAACAAACCCTGCGCTAGTTAATTAAGTACGAGTATATACTTAATTGTAACATAATAAACAATACAACTTAATTTTTTTAAATACCAAGACTGATTGGATTTGAATGTTTTGTAATCTAAAACCGCGCAAACCTATTGAAGAATAAATTTTCTTTGTTTCTGCTTATAGTGATGTTAACAATAGGATAAATTGACCCTACTTACCCTTTTTACGAAACTTACTCGAGAGACTACAAGGTACATTTCCACCTTCTATACAGTCCAATTACCCCATCTAGTTATCCGCCGGTATCTACCATACGCAGGTCGCACGTGAGTACCGACAAGTCATAATGTGTGTTGGTAGCTACGCCGCGCCCTGCACGCGCGAGTCTACTGGCTGCAGACACCCCGCCTGCAGTCAGTACGCACATCCATAGCAAGGGTTCACTACTCAAGCCGGCTATTTATTAATGTCGTAGGGGTCTGCGAAAAATAGGCGATTCAGTAATAAAATATTGTAGTCTCTCAATAACGTGAAAAAAACGACCCCGATACAAGTCATAGAATGAGCAATTTCCATAGTGACTGAATAACCAATAGCCGACTACTAGTGGGCAACCAATGGAATCGCCAACCATCTATTTTTGAAGTGTATATCTCTAACATATATAAACTATACCTCTGGATTCAGTAACAGATCTTCCCCATATTCTGTAATATCACTACATCACACACGTGACATCTCTCCACCCTAGTCTCGTAGTGTGGGTAGTCGCATGCTGGGTTGGCCACAAGAACCGCAAACAGTACCGACTGTTTGTACCGATTTGTCCACGGCTATACACAGTAAAGACCTGCTAAAAAGGGAGAAGGCCGTTCACCCCTGCAAGGGTTCCACAATTCCCATTTAGATTCTTAAGCCGGATTAGCTGACTCGGTTACAGCTTTGCCTGGAAACATTACGGGGCCTATTTAACCTATTTCTGCTGAAAACCGCATTTTCGTAGCTGCTTCGCCTTAGACCAGTAGTATAAATAAGTAAAGTAATAAATAGCTAAAACGGGATAAAAGCTTAGCTGCCATGATAAATATGCAAACCGAATAAATAATACATAAGATCTATTGTCGCGTCACTTGGCATAATAATTATGGGAGTGGCGCCAGTTGCTGTTGCTTAAAATTGGTTAGCTCGAGGGGCCGATTCTATCCAGACCAGATTTACTTAAGTACCTAGTAATTTTCTATGATTTTATTTAAATTGTAGGAATTAAAGTGATTTTTTATGACCAATACCCGTACTTAAGATGCGTCGTGAAAAAGACACTTGTTTGTATAGTGAAGCTAAGTGCGAGGTTGTGTTGTTGTCAGTTGCCGTCGAGGGACAGCTTCCCCCCGCCCCGCAGCGCGCGCGCGCCGCTCGGCCGCCGCGCGCCCACCTCGCTGCCGCATCAGCGGCTCAAGAAGGATGTGAGTGCACGCCTTGCTGACAGATTTACTTCACGCGTTTTGTAATCACGGCGCCGATCACAAAACGAGGGACTTCAATATCCGTTATCATCATTCGCTGCCCTCTATAGCCTAGGCCTTTTTAATGGTAATTTGCAAATCTTATGTACTGTGCAGAAGTCCCTGGACAGCCCGCCCGAGATGGAGTCCCCGGGTGGGAGTATCGGCAGCGAGCTGCGTCGGCAGAACGAGGAGCTGCGCGCGCGGCTCGCGGGCGAGGCGGCCGACCATCGCCGGCGGCTCGACGCGTACCGCCGCGCGCAGCAGGGGCAGGCCGCGCTCGTGTCAC
This sequence comes from Mellilla xanthometata, assembly GCA_035578125.1. NCBI lineage: Eukaryota > Metazoa > Arthropoda > Insecta > Lepidoptera > Geometridae > Mellilla > Mellilla xanthometata. The sequence goes on along the minus strand of JAPUBQ010000004.1, from coordinate 17,042,522 downwards.
GACTACAATCCAAGGTTTATAAAAACGCTTAGGTTTTATTTAAAATATACTTTATGATAAATATTATACCTTTTTGAAGCCAGTTCCTATTAAATTAGAATTTGGCGCAATTTTGTTACTCCTGTCAAACTGATAACTGTCAATATCAAATAAAAGATGCCAGCCTGTAAGTTTACCCTCAGTTTCAAGGAAAGCTTAGATGTCCAGGGGCTCTTTTAGGGACAGCACGTTTATTATCGGAAAATTTCTTGTGGTAATTTTTTTCCCGATAATGTTGTCTTTTCTTAAAAACACCCTTTTTTTTTTTTTGTTGACGAGGGGGAAATCTTCGACAAGATACCTGGCTACGATGGGGCGCAGCCAGGTTATGTGGGATTTGTACCCACTAAAACCCCCCCCCGGTGACCTGCCTCTGTGCTTAACGGAGGTCTCCGGGATCTTCCGTCAAACACTCCGGAGACCTCCTTGCACTGTGCTGTGGCCCTTACCGCGACGGTAACGGTCACGCGACGCCGTCGTCGTTCACCCCGGACTCGATAGAGCGGGTGTCGGAACCCCATCTCCGAACACCTTCGAGTCTGATGCCCCTTTTAGTCGCCTCTTACGACAGGCAGGGGCAATTCCGCAGCCTTATTCTTTCACTCAGGCTGCAGGCTCTCGAATATATTTTTAGTTTAAGATAAACTAAAAATATATTCGAGAAATCCAAAGTGTTTACTAGCAACACAATAATTATAAAACACACTCTTTCGTATTTTTTTCGTTTTCTTTAACATACATTAAAGTAATATTAATGGATTGTATTTAGAGCATCCCACAGGATTTTGACGTGGGTTTTAGGCGAAAAACTCTGTTGGAGTTGGCAGCACTGAACTGAACATAACAAAATAAATTCAAAACACAATCAGCAGCCGGTAGTGCTGCTTCGTACATTTGAGTACAGCATGATGATAATGTACGGATCGTGGTGCAGGTGCTCCAGTACAAGCAGCGCTGCTCGGAGCTGGAGCACCAGATGTTGGAGACGACACCGCGCGACTCGTACCGCTCCGCCGGCAAGTCTGTTCACGTTCCGGCCGCCGCCGCCCTGCCCTCACCCAGCTCCGACAGCCGGCTGGACGAGCGCATCACGGACCTGGAGACCGCGCTGCGCAGACTCGACGACGAGAAGCGGAAGTAAGTACATACTGATCACCTGGACACTCAGTTAGCAGCTGTTCGTTTTGTTCTGGCTAGTTTCCCGGACAAAGAATATATTGTTTACAATATAAGTACCGGTTTGTTCATATTGACATGGTTAGCAGATATCATGATCAGCAAGTCAAATTGAGCTTTCCATATTATGAGTTATATCCATGGAAATAATGTTTACTTACCACAACCATAATGCTACTGTAAAACAGACTGAAGAATCTAGAAATTTAATGTTATATGCACCTGAAGAGATAAAAGAGATTATATTTGAAAATGGTTTTCTTTGTTTCAAAGCACAGTGAATTGCTACATTAGCATAGGTAACATTTGAATTTTTAGAATCATAGTAAATAAAAAAAAACTGATTCGTCATGTCCAATTTTGTAAATACTACATGTGCCATGTAGATGTGAGAAGCTGGTGTCCCAGAACAACCTGCTCCGCGACCAGCTGGAGGAGTCTCACCAGCTGAACGAGGCTCTCACCGGAGACCTGCAGAAGCTGACCAATGACTGGGAGGCGCTGCGGGATGAGATGACTGTTAAAGAAGACGAGTGGAAGGATGAAGAACAGGTAAGAGCAAGTATTGTTATTTATTTATTTATTTGATTTATAGGCGAGCAGCATTATGCTGATGTGCCTATATCACACTGAGTTGAAATTATTTTTTTAATAGTTCACATAATGTCCACTATTCAATGTCAATGTTTAAAGTTCACTAGAGCACTGATCACAGGTTAGCAAGAGATTCTTTTGTTATATGGTAAGTATACCATTTACCTCAGAAGACTTAAATTTTTCAGTTTTCTGAAAACTGACATTTTCTAATGCTCGCCTGACTAGCTACCTCACTCATGTTGGGAAATCTGTTGGCAAGCCTGACCTAACCTTACTGTGTGGTCTGTGAGCACCAGTTATTTCAGACTAGGTATACTCCAGCCAGAGCGGAACTGGCTCATGTGGTTAACATCCTGCTGGTCAAACGCCTAGCTGTTAAGTCTTTTGACTTACTTTTGACAGCTTTTGTTTTCAAAAGATTTTAACATCTGTCTATGCTTTATTATGAGTAAATATTTTTTTTGTATCTGCAGGCCTTCAATGACTACTACTCATCAGAGCACAACCGTTTGCTCAGCCTGTGGCATGAAGTGGTCTCGGTGAAGCGTTTCTTCTCTGAGCTGCAGTCCACCACCGAGAGAGACCTGTACCGAGTCAAGAATGACATGGATTCATCTGTCCGGGAGCTGGTTGGTACCCTCAGTGGGTACTCTATCACTGCCTTAGCTCAGGCAGGCTCTGGGTGCGGCCAGGGGGCAGCGGGCACAGGCCAGGGCGGCACCGGGCTGTGTGGCCAGCTCTGTGGGGGCATGTGTACTGGTCTTAAGGTAAGCTGTTATGTTTTATACTTAATTATTTGATCACAGGAACATTACACTTTTTACATTTCATTTTTTTATTGGTGCTGATTCAAATATAATTATGTTCTTTTCTGGCTTCTTTAAGTTTTTCTTTTTTACTTCTCTACAACTTTAATTAAATGTTACCTTTTGTTGTAAAAGAGTGTAAGTACATCATATATTGTGAATTTGAACGCGATGTTCCTCCCAGCTGGACGGCAGCTTCCAGCCCCACCAACCCGCCGTGAACCCGCCGTCCTCCAACATCACCATCGAGAGCATGCGCGTGGAGCTCCGCGACGTGACGTCACAGCGCGACACCGCGCTGGCCGAGCTGCGGGAGCGAGACGCACGTATACAGCGCCTCCTTTCTGAACTGCACGGATTGGTCAGTATACATTGTACATAAGCTACACCCTATTTAAACTATCTACGTAAAAAGACTAGGTACATCATTCAAGTTCATTTGCAGACTGGAAGCTTGACTGCACTCAGAAGATTTCAAGTTCTAAATCCAAGTTGTTATTTCAATATTTACTCCTCATTTAGTATATTTCAACCACTAGCTAAATATTGAAGAATGTCACATGTTCACATTATCCAATTTGAGATTAGAATTGGAAAGCATCCAATGTGTGTGTGTGTGTGTGCAGGAGGAGCGGTGCGAGTGCGCGGAGGCGGTGTGCGCGGAGGCGGGCGTGACGCGCGCGGCGCTGGAGGAGGTGGCGCGCGCGCTCATACACGACGCCGAGGCCGACACGCCGGCGCACATGCACCTCGCCGACAGGTCGCTCACATATATATTGCTGACTAATCACTTTGATTATGATATTGCTGCGCCTGATATTTGACGTTTAGAAATTAAAAAAACGCGCAATTTCTAAATTGTATCGAAATCTACTAATACACGTCCGCTACTAAACATTGTATGAGTATTGACTTTATTAAATAAGTGAGTATAAAATAAATGAATATAAGATATTTGTGTGTCCGCAGCGTGTCCCGCTCCCCGAAGCGCGGCGTGTCGGCGGCGGGGAACGCCACGGCGTTCGCGGAGAGCACCATCTCGGCGGTGCAAGCCGCGCTGCACCGATACCAGATACAGATACACGAGCTGCAGGTACGCTCACACCTCACCATACCGAGCGCACTACTGCATGCCACTTACCACGCCCGACTGCCTATCAGAAGGATCCGGGTTCGATTCCCAGCCAACATCTTTGAGATAAACTGAATTTGTTTGCTGTCGGTCTGGGTGTTAAATATGTATGTATATGTAGTATATCAGTTGTGTTAGCTGCCATAATACAGACTAGAAATGGTTTATTATGGGGCTAACTAGCTTTGTTTGAAATGTGTCCTAAAATAAAAATATACAAATGTAAGTTGCGTGCGTGTGTGTCCAGGTGAAGCTGCAGAACAGCCGCGAGCAGCTGAGCTCGTGCAGGAAGCACGCGGAGCTGGCGGACGGCAACGTCGCGTCTCTCGAGAACAGGGTGCAGGACCTCACTTGTGAGTAACACTATTATTATTTGTATTATTGTCACTACATCATATTTTCCAATATCTGTGTGCCAGACAGATGAACGGAGTCTGCAAAGAGTCCTGTTTGTATCCTGTGAGTACAGATCCAAATATAAGACTGTGATGTCAGTATGACTGATGAAGTCACAAACGAAAACGATTGATTTTTTATTTATTAACGATTAGCTCGCTTTAGCCTGTCCAATTTTTTTTTACTCTAAATAGGTCAGCGCTTGACAACACTTGATGGTAAGTGACATTGAGGTCTACTTACTGATGAAGCGCTCTTACCGAGAAGGAACCGGTTCACTCTCACCTTAAAAATCGCTACCCTATAGTCATTGGGGAACAGGGAATTCGGGAAGTAATCGAAATGAAATACAAATTCACAAAGCAAAGCGATTGCAGATTGTTAGCTCGGCGGTTGGTTCTCTGTCGTAGTGTAATCAAGTGAAGCTACATATATATTGGTTGTAGGTAAACTGGACCAGGCCAACGCGGACATCAACCAGCTCGTCCAGGAGAAGGAGTCCATGCAGAAGACGGTGGAGGCTCTCAGGATGGACAAGAACAACTTGGAGAGGAATAGAGTTGAGATCAACGCTATGGTGAGTGAGACTCATGCTTGCCAGATACACATTCCAAGCTTGTTTTATAATATACAGGAGTGTGCCAGATATAACTATTTCCTAAATTCCTTTTATTTGCACTAAGCACTTTGCCTCAACTTTCATAGCGAGGACTGTGAAAAAGATAATTTATTTACCTAAATATGTCGAACAACAAAACATAATTATTTTTGCATGAACAAACGGTATCACTTAAAGAACGTTGTATATACGTTCAACGGGTTTACACATTACGAGCGTCATCATCGGGGACGAGCTGCACACGGACTGTCACCGACGAGACACGAGCGTTCACTATGTAGAATATGCCTTACGATAACAGTTTACAAAGTAAAAACATACTTATTGTGATATCATCATTATCTGTAGCAACCCACTTTACATTACCACTACTGGAATTCGGAGCCTTCTTCCAAGAGCAGGCTATAAGCCCTCACTGGCCATTAGTCATGTGGGGGTTGTCGGATGACTCACAACTTCCGATTTGTGGTCCTTGGAGCATGCAGGTTTCTTCACGATGTTTCCTTAAGCGTATGAGTGAGTGCATATTTCACACATTACTTGAAAAACAAGTCGTTAGTATAGAGACTTATACAAGACTTTTTTTTTTTTTTATCGGGTTGGCCTCGATCCGAGGTGTCACCCACAGCAGCCCAGCTTTCCCCCGACGAGTGACACTAACACATGTTACAGTGTACATTAGGTGAATGTTATAGTATAACGAACTGGTCGTGTTGCAGGTGGAGTCTCTGACGTCGGACTACGAGAAGCTGCAGAAGATCAACAGTCGGCTGGAGAAGGCTATCGAGGTGCTGGAGACTGAGAAACATAACCTCAACTCCGAGGTGGACCATTTGCATCGAGAGGCTACCAACAGGGAGTCTGTACTCAGGTATCTAACTGTCTCGGTGTGGGTATGCATGCTCTATACTGAGATACTGTACCATTTATTCGTCCATCTTATAAATAAAAATACTAAATGATATTTTTATGATGTTTACGTTTGGTGAGACTTGAAAATCTGTCACCTGTTAAGGTGGTTCTGATGCATTTTGAATGCTGGGCCGGGATCGTGTAGCGAAACCCTCAACGGCGTAACGGAGAAGTCCGAATATCCGACCTTTACCAGTGATATTGAGTAGTTGAAATTGAAGGGAGCATTTTTGGAGGCAGCTTAAGAAAGATGCCGGTGGGAGTGGTACATTTAAGTTCTGTTTTAGCACGTGTTATTTGTCAATATCCCTCCACTAGTATACAAGTAATGACTGATTGTGTACCCGCGATGTGTCGGCAGGAGCGAGGAGGAGCGGTCGTCCCGGCTGCGCGCGGAGCTGGTGTCGTGCCGCGAGGAGCTGAACAAGACGGCGCTGGCGCGGGACCTGCTGCACCAGCAGAAGCTGGAGGCGGACGCGCTGCTCGCGCGCATGGAGAAGCACAGGAGTGAGCATACAGCCGCTACACGGCCCTCACATACATACATGTGGCGCTAGATCTGCAACGTTTAAAGACAATATAAAACATACAGTCGAATATATAACCATCTCCTTTTATGAAGTTGGTTAAAAATAGAATACATCAGACCAAAAAAAATAATCTAGAAACGTCAGACAGTCGTCTTGGAAATCATCATCGTCATGACATACTGTATCATTTTACATTAAACGAGAAAAATAATACGTTAGTAATTTGATATTGAATAAAATCTACACAAGCTAAAAAAACATACAAATAATGCAGTACGTAACGTTTGGCTGAAAAGCCAAGCAATACTAACAAAGCTCCACAGAAAGTAATAGCTAACATAATTATTCAAATGTTATATTTGAGATCTGGAATTGAATCATATCAAATCAAACAATGGTAAAGTTTGATTTGATATCATTTAATTCCTGATGCAGGCCATTTCTTAGTTATACATGAGAATATTTTTTGAAATCGTCATTATTATATAAAAGAATTTCGGCACGCACTCTGCTATCCCTGCATGACGTTATTTTCATGTAGATATGTTTAATAGACTAAAAAAACTAATATTATAATATTTTTTTAATTATTGATCTCTACCGAGCGACGTTTAAAAACAATATTGGGAGCAAATGTATTCTAGCTTCTCTATTGTTCTCACCAATGAGTAATAAGTAAACTAAACGCGCAGTGTGTGTGCAGGCGAGCTGGAGATAGAGTTGGAGCGCGCGGTGCTGGAACGCGCCGACCTGCAGGACCTGGTGGACAAACTGGAGGCCAACCTCAGGAACCTGGACTCCGAGAAGCTGAAACTGCAGGAAGACCTCAAACATGTGAGTTACAATTGTCTTTGTGATATGTAAGTACATCACTATCGTGGCTTGTTAACTAACACTTCACTGGACGAGGCTAAGCACATTAGATACTAGCATTCCGTCCCGGCTTCGTACGAGCTCTAAAATAATCACAGTAGCAAAGAGAAACAAAATGTTACGCGGGGATAATGTAGCTTCCCAACGATGAAAGATTTTTCAAATCAGTCCAGTAGTTTCATGTATAGATCCAGGTATAGATGTAGAATTTTATATTATATAGATATTGGTATTAATATGGATCCCTCCTTATCTAACATTATTGAAGTTTGAGTAAGGAACGAATAACACACTGATTGTGCTGAAACATATCCCGCTAATTCCGACAAAATAAACGTAAGTGATAGCCGGTTATACAAACATTATTCAAATATGCCTTACGAAAGTTTTAATACAGGATCTATAATTAAAAACATAATATAAAAGCCTGTGTCACTAAAGAAGTTATAGCTTCCCAACGGTGAAAGAATTGGCCCAGTTGTCACGAAGCCTATTCGATGCAACGAACGACGAAAAAAATACGACGAACAAGCGTATTTTATTTAATGCATAATAGGCTTGCGTTTGATCCCAACTCACCTGATGTTCAGTGACATATCGGTCTAAGATGGAGCGCGCTTACCTAGAAGAAACCGGATTACTCACGCCTTGAAGACAGTAAGGTTGTAGTATTATATCTCTTTGTGTGTTAGCTGGAAGAGGAGAAGGCTCGCCTGGGCAGCCAGGCGGCGGAGCAGCAGGCGGACCTGAGCTCGCTGCGCAAGGAGCTGCTGGCGGCCGAGCAGGGCCGCCTGGAGCTGGAGGCGGACAAGGCCTCCCTCTGCGAGAAGATCAAGTTCCTGGACTCCGACAGGGAGAAGGTCGAGCTGGAGCTGAGACAATTTGTGAGGTCAGTCAACTCGAACTTAATGTTAACACTTTACTAGTGTATATCCCGGCACAAAGTTCAAATACAGTTTTCCATATCGTCTAGAATCGTATTCTTCATTACTGAGGGGAGTCTCCCGCAGAATGTGTTCATTGGCGGAGTCCTCTTGGGCAAATACATATACATAGTTGTGGTCGCGTCTTTCCACACAAGACTTTGAATGTTGTGATTTTCAGTACAGATTATTTTATATCCTCAAACACGTCGGTTTTCATAATCGTGGAAAACCGACGTGTTTGAGGATATATAGGATATACGATAAGTCCTTCACGGTAAAGCGATTGCAAATCCACACATAATTGAAGAAACAAGTTATCTTTCTAGGGCCGGGATCGAACCCGGAGCCTACAGATTTCAATATGATGCTTTCACTTTTTCCCGTCGAAGTTCTCTTTTTCTCTTTTCATAATTATTTGTACAGAATTCCCTCCTTTAATGTTACGAAGCTCCTTTAGCGACGTATCGCGCGTCACACAGCTACCGACATGCCGTACCCATGTGAAGACGCTTAAGACTAGTCTTTCTCCACTCGGCTGCCTTTACCTTTTCAAGTAGTAATACAAAATATTCAAAGTCAAAGTTCTTTATTGATAAATTTTAAATCTACACGTCATAATATATTAATACCGTTTCCGAATGTAAGTACATGATCTCCCTGGCAAGTCTGTACAACAAGTAGCATGTGTCGGTGCAGGGAGCGCGGCGAGCTGAGCTCGCAGCTGGCGGCGATGGTGCGCAAGAAGGAGGCGCTGGGCGAGGAGATGATGCGGCTGCAGCAGCGCCTCGACCAGGCCGCCGAGACCATCGCGCGCCTCAACCGCACTCTGGAGGACCACGTCGCCGACAGCGAGGAGAAGCAGGTGCTCGGGGACCCTCCTGCTTGTACGCACGAAATAGTCACGTTCCGTCTCAGCTGGCCGTGAGCGTAGAACGAACGAAAGAAAAGCGCGCTCGACTTGCGACGCATCTATTTCTCCTCCACGCCAACAGTAGATATTGATTTTATGACGATATCGTGTAAATATATCGTCCGTAAACCGCCATGCAGACAACCAATTTTGCTTTAAAATGTATAAACTGTGTACAAATGTAGGGGCAAACTGTAATCCTCGCATACTGGCGAACATACGAGACGGCCGGAAATGTTTATCTTGTGTGTTAGGTCGGCGCGGGTCCATGACGTCACACGGCGCGCTGTGTTCCAGATCATGATCTCGTCGCTGGAGAAGGAGAAGCAGCAGCTGCAGGAGGCGGCGGCCAGCGTGCGCGCGGAGAAGGACGCGCTGGAGGCGGCGCTGTTCGACACCGCCACCGCGCTCGACCACTCCGACAACAAGAAGGCCAAGATCGAGCGCGAGCTGCACGACGCGCGCCTGCAGCACGAGCACTACAAAGGTAGCTAGTGCACGTAGCGCCATCTAGCGTACCTCCGTGATAACTCATATTATGTGATCTTTATTAAATCAGATCAGTTTTGGATTTTTTTCCTCATTAAAAATGAAAAAGTAGGGAGGGACCCCACCTCGAGGTAACTTCTCTTCTTGAGCTTGGGCTCCAGGACATATTGGCCCTGGGGATAGTGTTGCGCCCCGGGAGTCTCATCAGAACGGGCGGCTCTCGATGGCCTTCTCCGGGACTCAACCAGAGGTTCTTTTTAAATGTATCATTACATTGGAAATCCATATTAGGGAAGTTGCAAAATATAAGTGTTCCGCCATTTTGTAACAGCAGGTGTGTGTTTAGGTCCGGTTTCCATCAAATATATTGTTTAGGGATCACTATTAAAATAACAATTAATCCACACTTTATCTATCTATAAAACTTCCAACTCGAGCAAAGACAATGTTACACGTCTCTACAGTGTTCGTTCGACAGCAAGTATGACGTTTGCATGTTTCAAAATTGTACATGAGTTTACTAGCGCCATCTATTGTAATTTAGTGTTAAAGACTGTGTGTGTTTGCAGGTGAGATATCCCGGCTGAGCAAGGAGCTGGAGAGCAGCGAGCGGAAGGCGCGCGACGCGCGGAGCTCCATGTCGCAGGCGGCCGGCAAGAAGGAGGCGGAGTACCGCCAGCTCATCGCCAACATCAACCGCTCCTCCGGCGACAACATCACAAAGCTCAAGGAGGAGAAGGTTCACTATTACTCTTACCTATACATATGTTATAGAAACGTTTTATTTTAATTTACTCAAGTTGGTGGCAGCACTGTGAACGCAAGAGTTTGTTATCTGTGCTGATTGAGTGAATGGACGAATGAAGTTGTTTCTTATTGGTCAGCAGTGCGTTCATTCGAGGTTTGAAATAGTGATACTAATTCGTCCGTCCTTTACATCAGCACACAACATTGTTCATGTTGTTTTAGCCCGCGAAGTAAAAACTCTAAGATGTTTGTTATAACTTTTACGTTATGTTTGATGCAAATCAGAACAAGATGGCCGCCACAAAATGGCGGATAACATATTTTTCACATCTCCCACAGCATGCTTGTCAAATGAAACGGCTTTCACAGTAAGATACATATAATATGTACTATGCTTAATTTCGAATCCAAAATGGCCGCATTCACAAGATATTCTCGTGGTTAACAAATTTTCAAATTACATTTGTTTGAGTTAAAACTTGTCGCGAGAATCAAACGCGTTATCGTTGGGCACATCCATTACTGTTAAGATTATCTTCCTAAGATAGTCTTAACAGTAACCGACCTTCTATATTGTACCTTATCTTCCCCAGGAACAACTCCGTCAGGCCCTGGAGCACAAGCTGAGCCAGACGATAGCAGCGCTCACGAGCGAGAAGGAGTCATCGGAGGCGGGCGCGCGCGAGCGAGAGAAGAAGCTGCTCGCGGTCAGAGACCAGCTCATACTGCAACACGACGAGGCCATGCTGCGCGCTGAGAACGACAAGCAGCAGGCCCTGCTCATGGGTGAGCCAGTTTGAACCTTACTCTCACAAACATAAGTCTCATTTTACCAAGCAAATGAAAAGGCGTAATATTTTTGTAGTTGTTACTTTAGCTCGATGGAGAGTATGTCTATATATATCAGTATTAAACACGTGTTGGTAATGATGATTATAAAGTCTTCAATAATTGAGTAAAACTAACGCTTGCCAGTGCCTGACATGTCAGAGAATAAGATTATCCTGCTATTAATAGCAGATAATTATCTGTTAAGGTTGTCAATTTAAATTATCCTGACTAATATTCTTATTAATTTGGTAGTTGGATAAGAATTTATGATATATCTACGATGTAGCGCTTACTAAGGAGGACCCGGTTCGCAACAGCCTTGAAAATCGCTGTCGTTATTGGAAAATAAATTGGAATTGAAATGTATTATCTTAATTTACTAAATACGACTGACACGTTCTCACATAGTTGTGTATGACACCCAGCGCACCAGGAGCAGCAGGCGCTGCTGGAGCGGCTGGAGGACACGAAGCGCGCGCTGGACTGCGAGGTGAACAAGCACGAGCGCTGCCGGCGCGAGGCGCAGGCGCGCGCAGACCAGGACCGCGCCTTCCTCAACCAGCTCAAGGACGAGCTGGCGGCGCTCAAGACCAGGCTGGAGGAGACCAAGTGAGATCTCTCTTCTTATACTTCTCGTGTGGGAGTTGAGAGTTCATGGTACTTACACGGAAATGATGATGAGATATACATAGATAGGGCGGCCATGGTGCATGGTGCAGACGCCTTTAGGATTAGGATGGGACGTTAGTTAACCAGGCGATGGCGGCTAAATTCGTAGTTTATTAATTAATAATGAAGGATTGTTACATGTCAGAATTATACATAAGTACACATCCTGTACTAAATACGGTATCTTCAATACTCGTACCTACATCATTAAAATACATTTATAGTCTAATCGAGTTGAAGTGATCTCATTAAAATGACGATGATTTGGTTTGGAGTGGAGTTTGGAGTGGAGAGCAGTGCGTGTGGTGTGTGCAGGGCGGCGGCGGAGGACGAGGCCGCGCGGCTGGAGACGCGCATCAAGGAGCTGCACCTGGAGAAGGAGGGCGTGCTGCGCGAGTGCACCGAGCTGCGCGCGCACCTCTCCTTGGCCGAGGACAAGTACGATAACGCGTACGCGCAGCTGCAGGACACCTTGCGGAAGCTGAAGGAGCGTAAGTGGCGCTAGCTGCAATGATCTAGTTGAAGATTTTTATGAAGACTTTATATTAATAAATTTAAATTCTAAAACTATTCTGGTTTAAAGATTGGTACGAGCAATTGTAATGTACTATATAAGTTTTTTTATACTAGATGGTTTTGCGCTTAATCATAATATACCTTATGGCACCATTGCGTTTTAACGTGTAACGCACTTTCCCAGAAGAAACCGCTTCCCTCGTGCCTTGATAATCATGATCATAATTTTCGGAAAACAGGGCAATTGGCAAAAATTTCCATCTTGGCAGTTCGCACAATGAAGGTGGAGGCAAAACGCTAGGTGCCGATTTTTGATGTCTCCACAATAAAACCAAGTCGCTTTGGCGTTCCCTTCTCAGTTATTTGCAATATTGTGATTTAGTTACCAATCCTTTAAACAATATTTCCGGCGTTCGGTGCGGTGTACCGCCGTACCGCCGCTGGGTACCCATGTCAATGAGAAATAGAGTCCCACTCGGCGTATGGCGTCTCTAAGCGTAATGATCCGCACACTGAAAGAGAGCGCGTGTCGCAGTGGAGAACGAGGCGGACAGCCTGCGCAAGGAGCTGACGGACGTGCGGCGGCAGCTGACGAGCTGCGCGGCCGAGCGCGACAAGTACAACGCGAGCTGCCGCGAGCTGCGCGACCACGTCAAGCGCGTCGAGGCCGAGCGCCGCGACGCCGCGCGCGCCCGGGACGAGGCCTACCACAACATCGCAGGTGTGTCATCAGCCAGCTCACTAACTGCACTGCGCTGTCGGTCCGCTACTTGGTCTTCAAGGTATCCTGTATTAACATTATCATCTTTCCTTTCGCCGTGATGAAGCAACAAACAGACACACAAACAGAGTTTTTATAAAATTTGGATAGTACGAAACGATTAATGCGGCGACACTGCCTACTTGACCGGTATATTAATGCAATAGTTTAGTTTTGTACACGTGAACGCGAGTGCTTTTTTTTGTAAGTTAGGTTCACTATGAGGGGCAGTTCTATTGTACAATAAAATAAATTATAAGTTTGTAGTTTTGAGGTAATTTAAGAATTACTCTGCTTGTAAATTTTCATAATAAACATATATTTTTTTGCTAAGTCTGACTTTTAGATGTTAGTACACGTCCTCAGTCGCTGAATGCAGTCCAACGTTAGTGACTCGCTATGCTGAACGTGCAGGTTTGGAAGAGAGCCGCGCGGCCCTGGAGGTGGAGCTGTCCCGCGTGCAGGCGCTGCTGAAGGAGAGCGAGGCGGGCGGGGAGCACGCGGCGCGCGAGCTGCGCCAGGCCGACGCCCAGCTCAAGAGGGAGAGGGCTGCGCTGGAGCAGGCGCACCATGATGTCAAGGAGCTGCAGTCCAGGTCGGTCCCCGTACTCGATACCAGAGAACACTCACTCATTTATTTTCCTGCTTATTTATTTATATTACACACGCACATTAACTGAAAATACAAAAAAACAACTAAGAATGAGATTGTTCTTCCCCGCAGATTAGCATAGGCTGTGATTCTCATCTATACATAGGCTATTTATATTATACTAGTCTGGCTAATCCCGGATAAAAAGTAGTCTATGTTAATCAAAAGTATAAGGTATATCCTTTAACAAATTTCATACAGGTTAGTATAGCTGTTTGATCGTGAAAAGTAAAGAAACATTCAAAAACACAACCTTTTAACTTTATAACAATGGTCGGGTTCTTACTGGTCCTTCGAGCCGGATCCTATCCTCATATTTTAAAATGTTCAGAGTTAAAAAGGAGGTATAATATATTTGGTATACTCACTCAACATGAAAACTTTACTGGAGAGGTTTTTTTTATAAAAGTTATTAGGTTTATGACATAATATGTTGTGTGCAGGTTACAGAACGAGTGCGAGGAGCGCGAGCGGTGCGGCGGCGAGGCGGCGGCGGCGCGGCGGCACGGCGCCGAGCTGGAGGCCGTGCTGGCGGCGTGCCGCGCCGACCTCGCCGCCTGCCGCCAGCGCGCCGCCGACCTCGAGGACGCGCTGCGGGCGCGCGACCAGGTCACACACTACATACTGTCCTCCTCATCACGCACTACAAGCTGCAATGTTCTGTATCAGTTAGGAGCCGCCCATATGATAATGAGCAAGTACATATGACAACCAGGGGGACGGAGCTCGAGGAGCCTCTGAGGGTCTGAGTACAGATGGTTTTCGACCTTAAGACTAGAGGGATGAAGTGCAATGTTCTCCAGCAAGTAGGGACAAAGTTAATGTTGTATAACATTTGTTTGTTGGGAACCGATATGAAAATCGAACTAAATCAGGTGTAGGTGTGTTTAAATGAAACGGCGCTGTTTCTGATAGGGCCTAAGTGTATGTGTTCTTCTTTTTAATTTAAGTATCAATATATAGTAATAGATAAAAGATAATAATATAACGTGTGTGCAGCGTGGATAAGTGAGTGTATTTGAAATGTAACCTGTAAATGGTGTCTGACCTCAGGAGCTGGCGCTACGTCTGGAAGACTGCCGCTCGAAGGAGCGTCGCTTGGAGGAACTGAAGCACAACCTGGAGGTCTGCCTCGCCGACGCCACGCAACAAATACAAGAGTTGAAGGTATTCATTATCTGACATCTAGTAGTGATAATAGGGAAACTTGTTTAAGGAAAGATATTTATGAGTAAAGTTCCGCAGGCTCGGCTGGGCGGCAGCGAGGGGCGGTGCCGCGCCCTGGAGGCGTCCCTGTCGCAGTGCGAGGGCGGCAAGCGGGAGGTGGAGGCCAAGCTGAGCTCCATCGCGCACGCCTTGAAGCGCGTGTGCGGCGTGCAGCCCGACGGGAGCGTGGCGCCGGGCGCGCGCCGCCGCCTCGCCAGCCCCGCGCGCCGCTACAGCCCGCACAGGGCCGCGCCGAGTGAGTACACCATGACAAACTCTAACACACAGTGCTTACGGTTGGTTTTCGTTCAGCAAACATATAACAGTCGCTATGTGGATTAAGAGTACGCACGCATTAAAAAGCGTTTGCTGTGAACAACTCAACATGTCTGTTGTAACCTTACACAGACGCGTCACGTGAGTTATGGAAAAAATATTTTTTCTATCTACTCGTAGTTACATAGGGTTGATTTGTAAATAGATGACAAAATTAAATATTTAGTGTACTTCCGCTGTGATCCGAAATCCAAATTAAAACAAGTAAAGGAAAAATCAACTAAGATCAATTAACCAAGCTTAATTAACTAAGACTAATTAACTAAGATCAATTAACTAAGATTAATTAAGATTAACGTTACCTATCACAATTAGGAAGTTCTTAACTCTACACGTGTTTCGCCTAATCACAAGGCATCATCAGGAGACGCTGACTCTTCGAACGACAAGTCGAGAGTGAGGCGCCGCGCTCACCGCACCTGCTTATAAAGGGGCGCATCTACCCCCACCACACGACCGTTAAACCGTTATGACTCAGCTCTCGTGCTACCGGCTTGTCGACTAATGACTCGCAAAAGCGGTGACGTCACTAGGTTTGTTTGATCATTCAGCAATGTAAATACTTGATTTTGATGTTTGAGTATCTCTAGTTGTTCTAAGACACATAACCGAAAGCCTTTTTCACAGATGTGCTTGATTTTGTATGTGTGGTTGTCTAGTAGCTCGTGACCGGTATCCAAAAGGTGTTTCGCAAAATGTGACTGTTCTGGATGATCATTTCTGTATGCCGACATATGTTCTTTGTATCGGGTTTCAAAATTCCGTCCTGTTTGACCGATATATACAGCGTTGCAATCATCACATATCAATTTGTAAACACCTGACTTCCTAGAGTTTTCCAATCGATCTTTTCCATTACAAAGACGATGAAGATTTCTCGTTGTTCTAAAGGCCACGTTGACATCTTTGTTACGAAGTACTTTAGCTATACGCTCTGATACAGATCCAATGTAAGTAATACTACCCACATATTTCTTTGATTTCTCAGGAGGTACTGCATATAACATCGTACGTATTTGAAGTCGTCGTTTGCTCCTTATCAAACCGTCAACCATCTGTTTGGAATATCCATTGGAAACTGCAATCTGATAAATGGTGTTTAACTCTTCGTGAAAACCTTCGGCAGTTAACGGAACACTCAACAATCTATGCACAAAACTGCGAAAAGCCGCCATCTTATGTTGTAATGGATGACATGACGAGTTTGGAATTACGACATCTGTGTGTGTTGGTTTTCTGTATATCTTAAATTGCAGATTGTTTTGACATCTAGTAATAGAAAGGTCCAAAAAGTTCAATGCCTGATTAACTTCTAACTCCAACTTGAACTTTATTTTTGGATGAATTCTATTAATTTTGGAAACAAAAGAATCTATTTGTCTCTCTGATCCCTTCCAACAAATTATTATGTCATCAACATATCTGTGATAAAATATAATATTAGACTCACCAACCAAATGTTTACACTCAAAATCATCCATGTACAACTCCGCCATCAAAGGACTCAGTGGTGATCCCATGGCTAACCCTACATTTTGTCGATAATATTGACCTCCAAAACGAAAGTAGTTCTGTTCCATACAAATTCTAGTCAAATTTAGTAACTCGTTGGCTTCTCCTGGGTGTAACCTCTGCTTTTGAAAATGATTATTAAGGATAAGTAATACATCCTCATATGGAACGTTGGTAAAGAGGCTTTCCACGTCTAATGAAAATAGTTTTGCTGACGTGGGAATGTTAATATCCTTAATCTTCTCAATCAGGTCTACGCTATTGTTAAGACTGTACTTTGGATGAAAAGAAGTTTTAACCCTTAACTGTTTATTCAAGAACTTCGCCAACAAATATGCTGGAGCTCCAATGTAAGATACTACTGGCCGAATTGGTATGCCTTCTTTGTGAAGTTTTGGTAAACCATACAGTAAAGGTGGTTTAGGATTCATTGGTATAATATGTTTGAGTGTACTGGCCTCTACATATAATGTATCCTTGATCGCATCTTTAATGTCTGCAACAAACTTTTTAGTTGGATCTGATCGAAGTTGTGTAAAATCTTCACCTCCAATCACACTGTTAACCTTCTGAGTATAGCTATCTCTGTCCAAAATCACAATTGAATTGCCTTTATCTGCTTTTGAAAGGATTAAATTATTGTCATTGATCCTTGACTGGAGTGATCTTACACTCTGCAGCTGCAACGTAAGAGTACTATTCAACGACTTATTACCTATCTTTTTAATCTGGGCTGCCACTTCATACTTGACGGCAGTATCCTGCTTACCCTTAACGCAAACTACTTCCGAATCTACCGCCAAATCTTCTTGTGCCTTATGATTGTATTTTGTAGGTAAATTATACTTCAAACCCTTCTGTAGCAAAGACATTTCTGTTGCTGGAAACTGGACTTGAGATAAATTTTCCACTCGTGGATAGAAGTCGTGAGTATTCACTTGAGATCCATTATGTGCATCCCCTGGCCTGTTATCTATAAGTCTTCGGAGCTTCCTTGACTGTACCAAATATTTCTCATGGGCTTGTATGGCTGCCAAATCTCTCGCTTTGTTATCCAAAAGGTCAAACTCAACATTGTGTAAAGTGTAGCTTAACTCAGAATGTAAAACCCTTAAATGAGTCTTCAGATTGTCTCTGACTGTAAACCAATGTCGGCTTTCCTCATCTAACCACACTTTTTCTGCCTTTCTCACCGCAAGCTCACCTGCTCTACTGCGTGTATTGGTATGTAGTCTTACGTAGTAGGGGATTATTTTCAAACGTTTACACTGCTGATTGAACCAAACATTCTGCGCCGCTAAACGATGAAGCTTTGTCAACTTAATATAGAGTCTTGCCTGTTCAGCTGTACTTGCTGCTCGTAAATAACTTATTGACTCAGGCGTTACTTTGCGGAAATCCATTGTAAATAGATGACAAAATTAAATATTTAGTGTACTTCCGCTGTGATCCGAAATCCAAATTAAAACAAGTAAAGGAAAAATCAACTAAGATCAATTAACCAAGCTTAATTAACTAAGACTAATTAACTAAGATCAATTAACTAAGATTAATTAAGATTAACGTTACCTATCACAATTAGGAAGTTCTTAACTCTACACGTGTTTCGCCTAATCACAAGGCATCATCAGGAGACGCTGACTCTTCGAACGACAAGTCGAGAGTGAGGCGCCGCGCTCACCGCACCTGCTTATAAAGGGGCGCATCTACCCCCACCACACGACCGTTAAACCGTTATGACTCAGCTCTCGTGCTACCGGCTTGTCGACTAATGACTCGCAAAAGCGGTGACGTCACTAGGTTTGTTTGATCATTCAGCAATGTAAATACTTGATTTTGATGTTTGAGTATCTCTAGTTGTTCTAAGACACATAACCGAAAGCCTTTTTCACAGATGTGCTTGATTTTGTATGTGTGGTTGTCTAGTAGCTCGTGACCGGTATCCAAAAGGTGTTTCGCAAAATGTGACTGTTCTGGATGATCATTTCTGTATGCCGACATATGTTCTTTGTATCGGGTTTCAAAATTCCGTCCTGTTTGACCGATATATACAGCGTTGCAATCATCACATATCAATTTGTAAACACCTGACTTCCTAGAGTTTTCCAATCGATCTTTTCCATTACAAAGACGATGAAGATTTCTCGTTGTTCTAAAGGCCACGTTGACATCTTTGTTACGAAGTACTTTAGCTATACGCTCTGATACAGATCCAATGTAAGTAATACTACCCACATATTTCTTTGATTTCTCAGGAGGTACTGCATATAACATCGTACGTATTTGAAGTCGTCGTTTGCTCCTTATCAAACCGTCAACCATCTGTTTGGAATATCCATTGGAAACTGCAATCTGATAAATGGTGTTTAACTCTTCGTGAAAACCTTCGGCAGTTAACGGAACACTCAACAATCTATGCACAAAACTGCGAAAAGCCGCCATCTTATGTTGTAATGGATGACATGACGAGTTTGGAATTACGACATCTGTGTGTGTTGGTTTTCTGTATATCTTAAATTGCAGATTGTTTTGACATCTAGTAATAGAAAGGTCCAAAAAGTTCAATGCCTGATTAACTTCTAACTCCAACTTGAACTTTATTTTTGGATGAATTCTATTAATTTTGGAAACAAAAGAATCTATTTGTCTCTCTGATCCCTTCCAACAAATTATTATGTCATCAACATATCTGTGATAAAATATAATATTAGACTCACCAACCAAATGTTTACACTCAAAATCATCCATGTACAACTCCGCCATCAAAGGACTCAGTGGTGATCCCATGGCTAACCCTACATTTTGTCGATAATATTGACCTCCAAAACGAAAGTAGTTCTGTTCCATACAAATTCTAGTCAAATTTAGTAACTCGTTGGCTTCTCCTGGGTGTAACCTCTGCTTTTGAAAATGATTATTAAGGATAAGTAATACATCCTCATATGGAACGTTGGTAAAGAGGCTTTCCACGTCTAATGAAAATAGTTTTGCTGACGTGGGAATGTTAATATCCTTAATCTTCTCAATCAGGTCTACGCTATTGTTAAGACTGTACTTTGGATGAAAAGAAGTTTTAACCCTTAACTGTTTATTCAAGAACTTCGCCAACAAATATGCTGGAGCTCCAATGTAAGATACTACTGGCCGAATTGGTATGCCTTCTTTGTGAAGTTTTGGTAAACCATACAGTAAAGGTGGTTTAGGATTCATTGGTATAATATGTTTGAGTGTACTGGCCTCTACATATAATGTATCCTTGATCGCATCTTTAATGTCTGCAACAAACTTTTTAGTTGGATCTGATCGAAGTTGTGTAAAATCTTCACCTCCAATCACACTGTTAACCTTCTGAGTATAGCTATCTCTGTCCAAAATCACAATTGAATTGCCTTTATCTGCTTTTGAAAGGATTAAATTATTGTCATTGATCCTTGACTGGAGTGATCTTACACTCTGCAGCTGCAACGTAAGAGTACTATTCAACGACTTATTACCTATCTTTTTAATCTGGGCTGCCACTTCATACTTGACGGCAGTATCCTGCTTACCCTTAACGCAAACTACTTCCGAATCTA